>APFE031229796.1:0-62095 GCA_000404065.3 Pinus taeda
CCCTGGATCCCTGCGACTGACTCAACTGCTGCTGAGGATCTGGTTGATCCAGATACTCCAACTCCCGTGATCTCCTAAAGGCCCTGTCCTCCTCGAACTTCACATCCCGTCTGACAACAACTCTCCTCTGTGCAGGAATGTAAATCCGAAAGGCCTTTGAGGTCTCACTGTAGCCCACAAAGATACCCTTCTCTGCGGTGGGCTCTAGTTTGGTCCTCTTCTCCTTGGGTATATAGGAGTATGTAATGCATCCAAAGATATGAAGATGACCAATATCAGGCTTCTTCCCAGAGAAAGCCTCCTCTGGAGTCATGTGCCCCAAGGCACGATGCAGACTCCTGTTCTGTAAGTAAACAGTTGTGTTGTAGGCCTCTGCCCACAAAAACAATGGCAACCCCTGATCATGTAACATGGCTTTGGTATCCCCTATGATGGATCTGTTCTTCCTCTCCGCAACCCCGTTTTGCTGGGGGTTGTAAGGAACAGTGGACTCCCTCCTAATGCCTACCTCTGCACAATAGTCAACAAAATCTCTAAGGGTATACTCTCCTCCATTGTCCGACCTCAGGGACATGATCTTCTGACCCGTCTGTGTCTCCACAAGAGCTCTGAACTCCTGAAACCGCTTGAAGGCCTCACTCTTCGTCTTCGAGAAATAAATCCAGGTCCTCCTGGAGTGATCATCAATGAATAAAACATAGTACTCATATCCACTCAAGGAAACATGAGACATCCGACCGCTCACATCAGAATTAATCAAATCAACTATCACAGTCACTCTGCTGTCACTGCTGGGAAAAGGGGATTTGGCAAACTTGCCCATAGCACATCCTCTGCAAGTATCAAAGTGATCAGTATTGAAATCTGGCATACCTGTAGTTATCTCCCGCAAGGTCCTCAAGGCTCCATGATACATATGTCCCATCCTGCGGTGCCAAATCTCACACTGCTCATAACTGCTAGCTCTGCTGTCGGTACTACTACTCAATGCCAAAAGGGGCTGAAATGCAAACTTGTACACCTTTCAATGATGTACACCTATCACTCTAGCTGACTCAGCTGGAGCGCCCCTGGGATACATCAACACCTGTCCTCCCCTGAACAGTACCTCATATCCTCTGTCCTCCAAAGCGGAGACAGATATGAGGTTCTTCCTCATCCCTAGCACATAAAGAACCTCTGTCACTTTCAAGGGAGGTTTGGACTCCCTCTGAAATGTCAGTGTCCCCACCCCGACTGCTCTAACAACTCTGTCATCACCGAGTACTACCTCTACATCAGTGCCACTCTCTGAAAGCTCTGAGAAGTACTCACGGACTCCTGTCATATGACGTGAAGCCCCACTGTCTACATACCAGATACCTGTAGATGCTCCACTAATCGAGGGAAAAGCCTGCTCCCTCTGAACCTGTATGGCAGGTGATCCTACACCAGAGGACTCACACATAGTGAGCGCAAACTCCTGGTCAAAACGACCTGCAAAGTCCTCAATCTCTGCTGAAGCTGCCAAACTCTGGTCCTTCCCCTTCTTCTTCTTCTTCTTTGGACACACAGCTGCATAGTGTCCCATCTTTTGACAATTCCAACATTTCATCTTGGAATAGTCCTTCTGTGTGTTTACCTGTTTACCTTTACCTTTGCCTTTTCCCCCACCACTGCTTGTGGAAGCCTGCTTCTTCGCTTTGTCTTTCTTACCTCCTGCCACCAGTGCTACATCCTCATCCTGCTCAACTGGCTTGGCTGCCCCAAGCTGACCTTTCCTAATCTATGTCTGAATGCAATCATCCCAAAACCTCTCCCATGTGGGAAGGGTCTCACGAGCACAAACCCCATCAGCAAAGTTCATCCATGAACGGGGAGGCCATTTACCGCAATCCGCACCAACTCAGTGGGTGGAATGGCCTCTCCAATCGCTGCCAACTCATCTCTCACATTAGTAATCTTAGTGAGATATCTAGTTGCACTATCATTACCCATCTTAATGTTTTTTCAGTTAATCTCTTCAGAAACATTTTCCGGTTCTCATTGGTACTCTGGTAGAGATTGGACAATGCTACCCCATCTCAGGCATTGCTCTTTCCTCTCAATGAGGAATGCAATGGTCTTTGATTCGTCTAGAATCAACCTCTTACCCTTGTTCTTTTTATTATAAGCAGCCAACTGGTAGCATCAGTAGGCACAACAACAGGGGTTGGTGTGGTATGCACCATATATCTAGACTTCTGCCTCCTCAAAGATACTCTGCATTCTCTCCTTCCAAATGTTGTAATTTGTATGCCCATCCAACCTATCCTCCACCCTCAATCCCAATGACATCCTGTTGTCCTAAAACTAAAAAATAGCATTGCTGTAGTAAAGATAAAACTTGTTGTTTATGAAAAATCAGCTTGCTGGAATTTTCTGAGTGAAAAATCAGCAGCTGTAATTTTTCTCTTTTGCTGTCCTAAACTGCGCTTCAGCACCAACCTGTGATACCACGTAAAAATTTCTATTTTCCCACGCTGGTTTTCAGTTTCTCCTTATTTCTCCTATGTAGTTAAATGCCCTTTCCCATAACCATACATTCAACAAGCTGGAAAAAAATAAATTTGCTGAAAACACAAATTCTAGAACATTTATAGAATGTTGGAAATTGCAGAAATAAAAATCAACAATAATAAACAGCCATAAAAACATATTAAAACACTAATATTTTTGGTCAACGTGACCCTGGAAAAACCCCCTACAACTCTTGGGGAAAACCAGTTTGAGAGCTCTTCTTTATTTCGGGAAAATGCATTTTTACAGTGAGAAAATTTCAGCAAAATATTTCAGCAAAATAAATTTCCAGCAAGCAAACTTATGTGTCTTTCAGTCCAACAGACAACCTGGGAACTTGCTGTACGCGCAGTACGGACTGTACGGATGTACGAACTGTACGGACGTACGGATGTACTGACCGTACTGACTGTACGGATTGTACGGACAGACCTCGATTCTGTGCCGAAAATCAGTTCCTCGATATTCGTGCCCAAAAATCAGTTTTTCTCAGTTTTCAGCAAAAAAATCAGCTTTTTCTGCTTGTTCTTGCTGCTGTTCTGCTTGTTCTTTCTGCTGTTCTGATTTGCTGAAGAGCTGCCTGGTATGTGTGCCAAACTGTTGCCTCTTTCTCCTTCTTGTCCAGAAAAATCCCTTGCTCTCTTGCTTTCCTTCTCCCAATCTACTCATGAAAGAATAGAATGATATTTTCCTCCTTTTCCTCCTTTAACCCAACCCTAAATGACTTTTGGGTGATCCCTAAATCCAATGGCTGAGATAGATTTAGATCAATGGCTGAGATTAAATGCACATTTAAGTCTCACTTTCTATTTTTTAATTCACCCACTTTAATAAAGACCCACTTAGTCATTTATTTACAAAGTCACTTTTCCTTTCTAATTTTTCGTTGACTTTATAAAAGTCACTTTAAAATTAGACTTAGTAACTTTATCACCTAAAGTCATTTTTAAATTATATTTTAACTTTATAAAAATTATAAGTCAGTTTAGGAGAAAAATTAAAATCTTTTTGGACACTTTCCCTAGGCCAAAGATCAAAGCCTAACGGAACCACCTGTCCTCCAGTACCAAATTTCAACAACGCATGATGCTTTTTTGAGATCTTAATACACCTAAAGAACTTTTTCCACCTTCTAAATTCGATTTTGAACTTTCCAAAAATCAGCAAGTTCTAGATAAGAACTCTTACTTTACTTGCAATGGTTAGCCTCATATCTCGGGCTGGAGATGTTAGCCCCCAATAGAGCTTAAGATCTATGTCCATGGTCTTCCCTAATGAGCTAGACATTCATAATACCACCAAGTGACCAATATTGTAGGCAGGTCTATAGTCCAAACATGGTATCAAAATATTCCTTATTACATCTCAACTCAATACTAGCTCATCGACAAAACTATCCTATTCTAATGAGTGCTTACATTACCTAAGGACATGCAGAGCATCTCGGTGCATGCATTAAATTTATTTATATAAGCACATCTACAACAGATTTAGCATAGTTTTCTATCATGTGATCATTGCTACGTCTCGTACCTCTTTTCAAAAAGGGATCAATACCCATGCAAAAGAAATGAATGGATACAAATAAAGTTATCTTAATCCGTTACTAGTCCATATATATATATATATATATATTGCCACAACTCTCCCAATCCCATGACGTTTAACACATATTAACAAAATCATTGCACTTTTTAAGAAATGTTAAATAAATTAAACAATATAGTACACTACCAACAAAATCGTAAGATAAATTACTATTTTACATACCAACAAATCTCCACATATCACGATACATCCTTATTTTCTTATAGGATAATAAAAATAAACAGCAAAATCAACTTCCTAGCCAATTCCCCTATCAATTCACAAAATCACTATTCCAAATCACCATATACACACATCCCTACGGTAGGCTCAAATTACAGAGAACTGATTTTCCCTACTACAAGTATCTCATGAATGTAACTAACTCTAAAATGAAAAATACTCATAGAATTTCTCAAATGCAATCTAATAACAGTTAATTCAATTTGATTCACCATTAGGGATACATGGGAATTTCACACCTTTCCCACCCAACCTAGAATGGTCCTCCATTTTACACTTGAGCTGAGATCTCCTTTCGAGGAATCAACCCCCCGGTGACTTCCTTCTCAAGTATAAAATACTTGTCTTTCACGATAAGGTTTCCCATCTAGCGAAATCCCACTTTTGTTGATATTCTTATTCACTTGCCTAGGACTTTCCATGAAAGCACACCTTTCTCCCCCACGGTGCTTTTAGTATTTTCTAATATCGACATCTTTCTCTAGCTAAGAGACTTAATGGATCTCTGTCCTGTAGTGCTTTTAGGATTTTCTAGCCTTATCATCTTTTTCCGCCTAATCAAATTAATGCATCTTTTTCTCCCATCCATTTATTTGATCTACAATTTTATTCTACAATATTTATGATGAAAGAATTATCAAATATCATGTATCAATGATATTTTATGTCTATTTTATTTTGGCAACAATCATGTTCCTACGTGCTTCACTCCCAAGTACATACATCTCATCTATTTATTTATGAATAAATAACTATTTACATAATTAATTCAATATCTCTATTTTACTTCTCTGCCAGTATTCCTCACTGAGCTTGGTCTAACCACAATGGTTTTACCACAACAAATGGATATTACATTCTCCTCCCCTTTTATTAACACCATTATCATTGTTCAGTGTCTAGTCCCTTTTTTCTGAACTTTGTTGGGTAACCTTCTTTTTCAAGATTTTGTTCCTGTGTAGCCTCTTTCAAATAAATTCTCTCATTGTACTTTATCTTGATCAACAGCTAAATCCTATAGCCGAATTTATTTCTAGTGTGAGATGCATTGAGACCCATTAGTCTATTTTTAAACTTCACCTGTAGTATTTCCAAATCACATAGATAGAACCTATCATATACTTATTTCCTAGGTAATGAGCTATACAAGACATTAAAAAGAAATATTAATCAATAACTATGGTTCCTATGTTAGCAGTTAGGTGTGGTAGTAATGTTTTGTTACATTCTTCATGTTGTTAGAAACTGTTTTTATTTTCTTAAGATAAAAAAAAAAATTACTTCTTATCATTTATGCCTCTAATCAATTATTTGTCTTCACCTTCCATGATGACTCGATTATGGGCATTTCTATTCATGTAACTATGCCATGATCCTCTTTTGATACATCTCCATATGTACATATCAACACATTATTCACATACATTCCTCAATGCTAGTATCATTAGTATTCTACTATAGTAAACCCGATGGACATACATATGATCTTCAACATAAAATTTGTATATTTCTTTTCACATTGCTCTAATAAAATAACAATTAGTAAGGGATGATGTGTACCATAATAACATGAAATATTATAGTGTCACTTGTGCACTTACTTATTTAGCCTTTTTCATGGCTACAGAATCATGATTGAACCATCCTTCAATTGCTTAGCTATGTCTCCCTTCAACTATTTTTAGTGGTAGAAATAAATAGCCTCATTTTCCTAGCATGCTTACACTTATGCTATAGCCCACTTCCTGCAGTTTATATGCATTTGTCGCACTCCTATACTTTTGTTATTAGCATTTAACATAACGTTATGACAATTTTGTATATTTCTCTCTTTTTTCAAATTGACCTTAACCAATTTCCCTGGGATTATTTTTTTAGACATGTCCATATCCTTCCAATAATCGAAAAGGGTAGAAATACATTACCAACATAGATACTTACTTGATTCAAATTTTTTTATACATATACACATACAATGCATTAGTGAATTTATTTTCACTTATTCCATCCATCTTCAATATCATGAGTATGTTTCCATTACTGACAAAATTGAGTTTAAGACTTCCTTTCACTTTTCTCATTGTGACTTTCCTTATTTTCTTCTTTAGGTTTTTCCATTTGAGGGTTTACTCGATTGATTCACCTTCTATTCTACTAGTTTTCCAAGTGGCATGATTTTGATCCACCTTCTCATAATTGTCCTAATTCAAAATTCCTTAAATATTTATGAATTTCGGTGGATTACCACATTGACCCAATCCTTCACTAAAGCATAAAACCAAAACTTTCTACATTATTTCTACACTATCGTTTAGTATCTCCATTTTTTTTTATCTACAAAACTTTTCCTTCATTAGTGTATGACGGTGCATACATACCTAGAAATACAATTTATCCGTCAAATTTGAACCTCCACTCTAAATTTATATGGATAGATTCTCTACCCAACTACGCATCTTTCTCAATACATGATATTTGTTCATCTTCAATTAAGAATTCTCATATTACAGAGTTCTGCACTGATGGAAATACCCAATGTGAGATAAACAATGAGATTCATCATTGCGTATGCCTGAGAAAATTCAATATACATTTTGAATTTGTCTTGTAATTTAGCTTCAAGGAACCCTCCTTAATAATCTGTCATGGTTTCTAGCATTGAAATCGAACTACAACTCTACCCTCACATGGTTATCCGCATTCATTATATATAGATATATAAATATATTTCTTAATATTTTTTCTTCTATTATCGAAAAGGATATAACTATAAGTTCCTTATCCAATTTATTTCTTTTATTCCTTCCATGATGCTTTGAGGTTTTCCTCCATATAACACATCTAAAGGACTCCTTTTCTAAGTGTAGTGACACTTCAGTCATGCAAAGGAACACTAAAAAACCCTCATTTCTGCTAAGCTCAAACCATTTTTTGTTTATGACTAAAAATGGTGAACTAAGACCCTTCCAATCTACATTTAATGAAAATAATTTGAGAATCTCATAGGAACAATTAGAAAACTATCAATCCTTATCTTCAGTGTGTGTGTGTGTGTGTGTGTGTGTGTGTGTATTATATGTAGATCTCAATTCTCATGTGAATGCAGTTATCCCAAAATATGGTATGGATGTATGTTCATATCAACTGCAACTACTAACTCCCCTGGATTTTTAATGTGCTATGCTCACATGTGTTTTATAGCAATGGAATGTATAGTTTTTTTGATGTGTGCCATAATGCAAGTGTCAAAGAAGCCACACATTAATTATCAGTCAGAGTAGTAGGGAATATGGTTGTAACCTTGAAGTTTGGAACAATATTTTGGTGTCACTTGAATGAATGAATGCCTTGAAACTTCATCTTATAGAGTTTAGAATAACAAAAGAGATATTGCAATAAAGTTAATGTGGTAAAATATATTAGTTTATATGAGTCTAGATATATTTATATGTTTAGTCATGTTCCTTATTTTATAATTTATGGGCTTAAGTATTGCATAACTCTTCCTTGTGTACCATAATATCACTTTTTGTTTATGTTAGTAACTTCCACAACATATAGTTTAAATTTCAGTGTTCCTCAAAACTTATTTAACTACTGGATAAAATGTTCATCCAAACATCACTTTGCCATTTTCCATCAAGATTTAGTATTTGTAAGAACCAAATTTTTCCCCTCATGTCCAACCATATATCGAGCTAGTCTATGTTGTTTCCATTTATTACATATAGCATTAATTTCTCTACCTCAATTTGGTGACCAAGAAGTGAAAATTTGTTGGTTTTCTCAAATTTCATGGTATATTACTAGGCATTGATCCAATATATGACATATATCCACTCTGCCCTTTTGTAATTAGCAATCTTCTTTTATTAGAATTTTGGGCTAGGTCATCTTTAGCAACTATTTCTAATGCCAACTTTCTTAGTTTCTTTTTCAACCCCTCCTAGATTCTTCAATTACTTTTTTTTTTCTACCCAAAATGGTATTTCCATTGGTTAAAGAATTATCTCATATATATTTAGGATGGTGAAATTTTCCTACCTACTGTATATTCCTTCATGTATGTGTGTTTGTAGTGATTTAAAGAAAACTGACTTAGTTTTATGCTTCCTTTACCATTCAATAGTTATTCAATACATAATTATTATACCTATTTCCTCCATATTGTTGTTCTGGAACTAATGTAAGTCTAGTAACCTTCTATTTTTGGAGGGTTGAACCTAGAATATTGATTGTGAGAAAAAAATGTATTACAACAATTGTATAGATAATTTACCATTCTTAGTTTAGCATTGATTACCATTAGGTCGAAGAGTTGAGCCTCATGCATTTTCATTCTCTCCTTAATCTTTCCCAAAGAGGTGGTCATTTGGATAATTTAGCATATCTTAAAACCAAAGTATGTTTAATATTTGGTTAACTACTCGTTAGATGTTCTCAGTTATCCATGGTGCTAAGCCTTACCATCTACTACCTTGAAGGTGAAAGATAAAATTTATTTCCCCTTAGAGGTAGACGAGGTCCTTTGCCCTCTTACCTTCCTAGTCGACATAGACGTTGCAAGTGGACAATTCACACCTCCATTAACTTATTCTCTAAATGGTTATGAATGGTACTCTATGCTTAACACTTAATTGTTTCATATTCTATTACTATTAATAAACCTATAGCATTTACCATACAAGTATGACCATCACCACCCCTTTAAACAATATGAGGTATTTGGTGGTGGGTATGGCTCTACTATGGTATAGTAGTGTCACTGTACTGCATTTATTTTATGGCAGACTATATATGTTTTTCTTCTCCAGTATCGAGGCTTGTATTAGATGGTCATGAGATCTCTTATACTACAATGTTTTGTTGTTGATGATATATTGTATTTCACTATTTCTGTTATTATATTGCTTACACTATAATGCCTTCGAGAGAATTCCTATGCCTTATAGTTAGGAGTGTATGCTCTTTGTGAGTCTCAATTCCATATCTAACATTCATCCTTGGGACATTAACCTTGCAATGAGAGTTTTCCTCATCTTCTTTCATCACCTCAAGGACATGTGACCACTCAGGTGGAATTTGGACAATGGATATGGAAAGCTACATATCCACAGTCACGATGGTTTGATGTATAACCCTAACCTCTACATAACCTAATCACCTTGTCCACGTATCCTTTCTCTATCATACTCTCCTTCCAGTGGCACATATTTGCACTCTCTATTCCATCCTTGGGATTTTCCCTTCTCTAGACATATAAATGTTATGCAGACAAGTGACTTATGTACACCTTCTATACTTGTCAAACTAGGCATTCCTGTAGGTAACAATTTCCATTTAAATCAATGTATTTACTTTCTTCCTTTGGAGTTCCTTTCTGAAGTGTTTCACTAAAATTTCCCACCATTTATTTTCTTTTGAGGGTTATTGAATGTATTCTTGTTTCAATTTTTTGGGGTAATGCCCTATCCAAAGAATGTGTCCTATCCATGCTATATCCTAGAGACTTCGGGGCAATTTCCATGGAATCATTTGGGCTTCCATTTTCTATAGTTGTGATAGAAAAATTTCTCCATCTCGATTTCCTACAGGAAGCATAAGGGCATTGATCCTTCCACTACCATCACCCTAAATGTGAGAAGGAATTCTACGCTTGGGTGACGTACATTAAAATTCATTTGCCTCTTATGATTTATCACTGGCCACTGTGTCATAAGATGGAAACTCATAAACTCTTCATCGTTTCAAAACTTAGACTTTCATTTTTTTCCTTTTTGTTTGGTAGAGAATACAATGATGCAAAAATTAGTGATGTTTCTGAATCTGTGTTTTCATCTTCACATAGTTTCTAGTGAGCGCATAATTTCTTCCGGTGCCCAATATTCAAATCCTCAACAAGGTAATGTTAGCTACTACCCATTTGGAGTTTTTTTCTTTTAATTATTTTTCCAGCAGGCGAAAACAAGTTTTTTTTAAATATTATTATGGAAATTATGATTAACTCATTCCTCGTGTCTATCCCCACTTTTCAGATGGAAGAGAAAAGCCTCATGTAATAAATTGTATGACAGGAATGCCATTACAGTCATTAAATATAAAAAAATCTTTTTATTTGAAACACTCTTATATTTTACAAAAGTGTCTTGAGTATGTGTACGAGATTTAATTATGGACTATGACCCCTTTCATAAGGATGGAGATCATTTTCAGACAAGATTTACTTGTCTCTCTTCTGCTTTGTATGAGGATTCTTTGAAAAAAAAAATCGCCTAATAGAACTGACGTTGCTACAAATTAGCTCAGTATATCTATTCGAGGGATGGGTTCTTATCAAATATTTCTTGGAAATAGTTTTCTCTCACTGCCTCACCTAATTTGTGACATGTGATTCATTATGGAAAGCTTAAGGAGAATAATAATTACGCTTTGAGAGATTATATTATGGAGGGAATTATTCTAGCTATTCTTGGAAGGGATAAGTTTGTACTTCTTGTTTTTACAATATCTGAATATAGTATTTCAGTTTGATATGTGTGGCTTCTTAATTTCACATTTTATGATAATTATTATAATATTGGCGGTTCTAGCCATTGTAGCTAGAGGTTAATCCAACATGGACCTTGTAATGCATACTCAACTTGTTAACATTAGACCGTTTTATGTTTTAATATGTAGATATCTCCATCAAATCTTATTGTACCTATTTTGCCCACAAAATTTGGTTTACTGCTCACAGTATCAACCAATACTAACCTTATCATTCTAGCTAAGGTTTAATTGCACAATTGTTTTAAGCTAGGAATTATATCCTGTTATGAAACGAGCTCACAAAAGGATAGAAAAGATAGATCAATGCCTTATAATTCAACCTCTTCGGGGGGGCCATCCTCGTTTACAATACATAAATGGGCAACTCTTGGATGATGCAAATTACAAAACCTCCTTTCTATATATAGGAGTCTAAGGGGTCCGAATATAACCAAGCCAACCTAACAATAATGATATAAAGGCACAAAAGTAACAATAGAGGGATTCTACAGGGCACAGTAATAATAATATGGGGACAATAGGGGCACAACAACATTAATAAGGGATACAACTACAATATTAATGGGGGCATTACTAGTATTATAGGGACCTAACATGCCCCTCTCCTTCAAAAAAGTGTTGTCCTCAACGTTTAAGTAGTTCTGGATGCTTCTGTATAAAATTCTCATCCTCCCATGTGGAATATTCAGTGGATAAGTTCTTCCAATTGATGAGATACTCTGAAATGGATCGATTTCATATTTGTCGAGTTCTTGTTTCTATGACTGCTTCTGGTTCCAATATAGTTTTCCCTTCCTCGTCAAGTTCTGGAAATATTATTTGAACTGGGAGCTTTTCGCCTATAACCTTCTTTAAACATGAAACATGGAAAACTTGGTGCAATCGAGAAGCTGCAGGAAGCTCCAATTTTTATGCCATAGTACCAATATTTTGCAACACTTTGTACGAAACATAATACTTTGATGATAATTTGTTATCCTTATTAGCTTGCTTGAGGGACATTTATTTATATCGTTGTAGCTGTAGGAATACCCAATCACCTACATCAAAACTTATTTCACTGCTATGTTGATCTGCCTGTTGTTTCATTCTATTCTGCGCCAACACAAGGTTATCCTTTAAGAGTTGTAGAACTTATTGTTGATGCTCGATGTGATGTTCCACTGCTTGAACCTTAGAATTTTCTCTTAAATATGATGTGATGGATGGTGGCCGATATCCATAAAGTGTAATATATGGGGTCATTTTTGTTGCAGTGTGGAAGGAAGTGTTATACCATCATTCAACCAGAGGTAACCATTTGACCCATTGTCTCTACCTATCAGATACAAAGCAATGAATATATCCTTCCAAAGATTTGTTTACTATCTTCATTTTCCCATCAGATTGAGGATGAGCTATGAGCTAACTGAGTACCAAGACAAGAAAAAAATTATGTCCAAAAAATTCTTGTAAAAATGGGATCTCTGTCACTTACAATAATCTTTGGGTTTCCATGTAGTTTTTGAATTGTTACCATAAATTTTCGTAGAAACTGTACTGGCTTTAAATGGTTGTGATATTGCACAAAAGTGTGCATACTTGGTAAGTATGTCAACTACCACCATGATGACACTCTTTCCCTCAGACTTGGGTAAACCTATGATAAAATGCATTGAAACCTCCTGCCAACATTGGCTTGGAATGGATAAAGGTTGTGATATAACTGATGTCTTAATTGTTTCAAATTTATTTGGTTGGCATACCAAACATTCTTCCACAAACTTTTGAATATCCAATTTAAGGCCATCCCATAAAAATCTTTTTTAATCCTATGGTATGTTTTTAAAAATATTGAGTGCCCTCCTAAGGGAGAAGCGTGAAATTCCAGAACAATCTTTTGTTTGAGTTGGGAACTCTTATAGAGGTATAAGCGGTCTTTGTACCATAATGAATCATTTTTCTAGCTAAATGTATCAGATGTACTGGAATCTTGTTGTAACTTTTCCATAAGTTCCCACACGTCTTCGTCATTCTTCCATTCCTCCCTTGCTTCATTTATCCAATCTGGTTGGATAATAGAAATGGTGCACAACAATGTTTCAACATCCTCATCCTTTCTTGAGAGTGCATCTGCCACAACATTTTTCTTCCGTTTTTTGTATATGATTTCAAAGTCATAACCCAACATCTTTGTGACCTATTTTTGTTGTTCTTCGGAGGATAGTATTTGTTCTAAAAAGTATTTAAGGCTATCATGATCCGTTTTTAGCTTGATATGTCTTCCCATTAGGTAGGGTTGTCATTTCTTAAGTGCATGTAGTATTGCCAACATTTCCTTCTCATAAATAGCTTTGTGTAAACACCTTCCCTTGATTGGACAACTTTAGAAAGCAATGGGTCTTTCATCTTGCATTAAAACAACACCAATTCCATTTCCAGAAGCATCACATTCCATAATAAAGGCTTTTGTGAAGTTTGGTGTAGCTAAGACCTGTGCTTGGCACATTGCCTGTTTAAGATATTTGAAGGCCTTTGTTGCTTCCAGAGTCCATGAAAATGTATCCTTCTTCAAAAATGTTGTTAAGGGTGCTACTATTTTCCCATAATTCTTAACAAACTTGGGATAATACCCTATCAACCTGAGAAATCCTCTCAAATGCTTTATGGATGTGGGGATTTCCCATTCCTTAATGGATTTAATTTTGCTAGGGTCTACCTTAACTCCTTCATGAGATACAATATGACCCAAATATTCCACCTCTTGTACTCCAAAGAAACATTCAGATCCTTTTGCATATAATTGGTTTCTCCTCCAATAGTTGTAGCACCCTATCAACATGTTCAACATGATCCTTCCAAGACTTGTTGTAGATTAGTATATCATCAAAAAATACTAACACAAATTTTCTAAGGAAGTGTTTGAAAATGGAATTCATCAAACCTTGAAATGCAAAAGGTGCATTGGTAAGGCCAACAGGCATGACCAAAAACTCATAGTGACCCTCATGAGTTCTAAATGTTGTTTTCGAAATGTCTTCAATCTTCATTCTGATTTGATGATATCTTGAATGAAGATCTAACTTGGTGAACTGAATCGATCCACGCAATTCATCCTTTAATTCATCAATGACAGGAATGGAAAACTTATCTTTAGTAGTAAGCTTCTTTAGCTCCCTATAATCCAGACACATGCGCCATGATCCATCCTTCTTGTGCACTAATACTACTAGAGCAAAGAAAGAACTTTGGCTAGTTTGAATTATACCAGCCTCAAGCATTTCTACAACCATACGTTCAATTTCACTCTTTTGGGAATAAGGATATCTATACGGCCTAATGTTTGGAGGAACACTTCTTGGAATCAAATGAATAACATGATCATGATCATTAATAGGTGGGAGACCTTTGGGAGTCTCAAATACTTTGGAATGGTTATCCAAGACTTTTTGGAGATCCGAAGAAATAGATGGTTTCGATGTGGAAACATCGAGTGAACATAATTGTGCAATTACACCTTGTTTTTCCTTTTTTAGAATCTTTGGCATACCGTTAGAGCTTATTATCTTTCCCGATTTCCCTGCAATACCCCTTAATTCAACTTCCTTTCCTTCCACATAAAATTCATGAAAAGTTCTAGAAAGTTAAAAGCTATTGTACCCAAGGATTGTAGCCATTGGACTCCTAGTACAACATTAACACCTCCCATTGGAATGGAAAACATTGGGCTTTTCAATACATATTCTCCCATGGATAGCTTGATATTATGGAACTTCCTAGAGCAATTTGTCATTCCTCCATTTGAAACCATTACTTTACACTCTAGTGCTGGATATAGGAAGTAATTCAATTCTTTTCCTATCTTAGAATGAATAAAATTGTGGGTACTTCCTGAATAAATTAACACTATTACCCCTTTTTTCTTGATTTGTCCTTCTATCTTGATGGTTTGAGGAGTGGTAATTCCACCCAATGCATTACGAGATATGGTTGGATTCATTTCTTCTTTATCTAGGCTTTGTTCCTAGAGTATATCCTCTTCTTTTGACCTTTCTTGCTCCTTTTATTGTTCCTCTTCACAATCTATGTAGAATAATTTCTTCTTCGCAGACTTATGAACTTTAGTGTATTTTCTATCACAACTGTAACAAATCCATTTTTCTCTTTTTTCTTCCAATTTTTGTGGTGTCAACCTTATAGGTTGTGGAAGGCTAGGGGAAACAACACTTCCATCTTTATAGTTTTGAGTGGTATTCTTCCTCGTTGCCATAATTTGGCTTTCCATTTTTCTTGCTAACCCGGATGCCTTCTCTAATGAACCAGGTTCCCAAAGGCGAACATCATGTTGGATATTATCCTTTAAAGTCGCTATAAACACATCGATCCTATGCTCCTCTGGAATATTTTTTACCCTTATGTTCAATTTTTGGAACTCCTCAACGTGCTCCATTGTTGAACCCTTTTGTTTGAGACTTATCAATTGGCTAAAAAAAATGTTTATTTTTGTATCCTCATAATGTGCGGTTAATTCTTCCATAATTATTTCCAAAGTGATAATTTGTTTACGAGAGAAAAGCCATTGATACCATACAGGCTGATTTGGTTCCAAATATAAAGTTTCAATACCTACCTTTTGTGTGTTTTGCACATTATTGAGATCGAAAAATTGCTCCATTTGTAATATCCATGTTGCGGGATCCTTGACATCAAATTTCCTCATATTAATTTCTAGAATATGTTGGGTCTTCAATCAAATATTAGATTCTATGGAATCATGATTAACATTTATTTTGTTCTCCTCATGAGTTTCCTTTACTACCCTTTCACCATTAGTGACCATTTCTTGTAGCAACTTATTCATCTTTATCTTTAATTATTCCATCTTATCATCCATGCCATCCATTTTATTGTCCATGCCATTCATCTTAGCTTACATGTGTTTCTCTAAACAATCCATCTTAGCTTCTACACCTTTCTTTAAACCATCTGTCTTAGCTTCTACATCTTTCTTTAAACCATCCATCTTAGATTCTGTTACTTTTTGTGCAAGTGACACTTGTTTCACTTGGTCTCGTAATTTTGATATATCATGTTGTATTTCTTCCTCCTCCTCATGAGTCATGCTAGAGCTTTCAGGTTTCTTACTAGGTGTTTGCATTTTATTTCCTCGGGGCATCAATTATTGATAATAATTCTTTACTATGCCCTTTGAATTCATTCAAATAAATTTTTCAAACGAAGCTTATTCAAACATTTAAAAAAAAATACACACCCTTTTTCACTTTGTAGGATGTTGATATTGAATCTGATGTATATCTGTAATTTCAGATCATCGAGTTCTAAATTTGTGATCTATAGTAGCCCTCTGCATCCTCTTTCCAATGCCACTAGTTTGATCCAAATTGAATTCTACAAGGAAGAGTTATGCACAATCTCTCAAGGTGACTTGATTATAGACCTTTCTAGAAGAGTGAACTTGTATGAAGTGCCACATGTCACTGTTTCAACCTTTGTCTCTGAAAAATATATAGAAGAAAATATGGTCCATCCTCTTTCTGTACCTTCTTAAAAAATTTCAATTTGATGCTTAGAGAGAAAGTTATGACGATTTTCCCCAAGTCATATGTTTGGAATGTAATTTAAGAGTCTGCAAAAAGACCAACTTCCTCAAATCATATACCCGCAAATATAGCGTGAAAAACTCTCAAATTTAGAGTTGAGTTTCAGTGTGATTTCATCTCAAATGGGTTTTTTGCTCACTTATGAAAAATCGTAGAAAAATGGTTATAGCGAAAATTCCACGATGACCTATTTGGAGCAGTGAAACCTTAGAATCCAAAGCTCTAATAGCAAATGTTATGAAACCAGCTCACAAGAAGATAGAAAAGATAGATCAATGCCTTAGAATTCAGCCTCTTCAAGGGGGAAACCTCATTTACATTACATAAATGAGAAATTCTTGGATGATTCAAATGACAAAACCTCCTTTCTATATCTAGGAGTCTAAGGGGTCCCAATATAACCAAGTCGACCTAACAATAATAATATAAAGGCATAAAAATAACAATAGAGGGATTCTATGGGGCACAGTAATAAGAATATGGGGACAATAGGGCCACAACAATACTAATAAGTGATACAACTACAATATTAATGGGAGCATCACTAGTATTATGGGGACCTAACATATTCTCATATTTTTCCCATAGCTATTGAGAACTCAGTTACATTTACTTATTCTTTGCTAAAGATGCTATGATAGTTTCTCATGTATTCATAGTTCAAGCATGGATTAAGTGACTTAATTGTCTTTGCGAATGAGCTCCATTATCAAACTGAACCGTGTCTCCATTTCAAAATACTACCACCTACATATTGATTTAAAACTATGGCTATCTTCTGCTACCTCATATTAGGATCTTAGGGCGTGTCAACTTTGTCCAATTCTACACATTTGCACATGTTGTTGTTTCGATATTTTAATACACCTAAAAAAATATTCCCATCTTCTATATTTTGTTTTGAACTTTCCAAAAACCAGCAAGTTGAAGATGAGAACACTTACTTTATTGGCGATGGTTATCCTCGTAGCTCGAGGTCAACATGTTGGCCCTCAGTCATGCTTAATATCTATCGCTAGGGTCTGCCCTAATGAAATAGACTTTCATAACCCCAACTAGCCAATCTTTCAAGGGTTCAATTGGCTGAACATCATATCAAAATATTCCTTATTACATATTGACTCAAAAATAACTCATCGAGAAAACTATCCTATACAAACTAGTGCTTACATTACCTAAGGACATGTAAAGTGCCTTGGTGAAAGTATTAAATTTATTTACATAACTGCATCTACAATAGAATTAGCGTAATTCGCTATCATGTGATTACTTCTAAGTCTCATACCTCCTTTCCCAATAGTACCAAAACCCGTGCATAAGATAAATTTAAATAAAAATGGATATTCTATTTAAATTTATCTTAGGCCAGTACTAGTCAGACATCTCTCTCTCTCTCTCTCTCTCTCTCTCTATATATATATATATAGTTATTTCCACAACTCTCACAATCCCATGATTTTTGTCAGGCCAGGCAGTAACTCCATTAGGCAGAAAAAATGAATCATATTATTCCATCATGTATGCTATTATTATATACAATAGCGTGTGACTGTTCAGTTCATCTCCTTATGACTCTTCACATTCCTAATTTAATTACTTACATAAAGTCACCCAATCATGAGGATTAGGTGTCAACATTCCAAGCATCATTCTGAATCTTTCAAGGTTTTCTCTTCCAAGCGCTTTGGTGAAGATGTCTGCAATTTGCTCATTTGTGGAACAATGACAGAAATGGATTGTTTTGGCCTCAACATGATGTCATATTACATGATATTTAGTATTGATGTGCTTTGTTCGATCATGGAACTTTGGGTTCTTGGCCAACTTTATTGCAGAGGTGTTGTCAATCATGAGTGAAGTTAATTGTACTTGTTTCACCTGCAAATCTTCAACAATTTTCCTGAGCCACACAATTTCTTTTGTTGCTTCAGTTGCTGCCACGTATTCTGCTTCTGTTGTGGAATCTTCTAGAACTGATTATTTGCGTGATCTCCAGGAGACAACTCCTGATCCAAGACTCATAGCATATCCTGAAGTAGATACCTGAGTTTCTTTGTCTCCATCGAAGTCTGAATCAGAGTATCCGATCAAACTGAAGTCATCCACCTGTGTGTACTTGATTCCAAAGTCTTGAGTTCCCTTTAAGTACTTTAGAACTCTTTTCGCAGCAGACCAATGTCCCTCACAAGGCTTTTGCATAAACCTGGAGAGGTTCCAACAGCAAATGAAATGTCTGGTCTGGTAGTAGTAAGGGTAGTTGAGACTTCCTACAAGTTGTCTATACTTTGTTGCATCCTCAAATTCCTTTCCTTCAATAGATGTGAGCTTTAAGTTTTGTTCCATTGGAGTAGTAAGAGGATTGCACTCTGTCATGCCAAACCTGTTCAACAAATCTCCAATATATTTCTTTTGAGAAAGAAATATGGACTTTGGATGTTGGGTTACTTCAATGCCAAGATAGTAATGAACATAGCCCAAATCAGTCATTTCAAAACTTTTCTCGAATTCCTTCTTTATGGATGCAATGTAGCTTTCATTGTTCCCTGTCATTAAAAGATCATCTACATATACCACAAGATATAAAACTCTTTTGCCAACTTTCTTGACAAATAAAGTTGCATCATCAAGATCAAAATAATTGAAATTGAGCTTCAGAAGATGCTCAATTAGTTTTTCATACCAGGCTCGTGGTGCTTGTTTGAGGCCATACAATGACTTCACAAGTTTTCATACTTTATGTTCATGTCCTTTCATAGCAAATCCTTAAGGTTGGGGCATAAAAGAATTCTCTTTTAGATCTCCATTCAAGAAGGCAGTTTTTACATCCATTTGATGGACTTTCCAACCGTTCTGAGTTGTTAGTGCAAAGAGTGTCCGGATGGTGGCCCATTTTGCTATGGGGGCAAAAGTTTCCTCCTAATCGACCCCTTCCTTCTGTGTAAAACCTTTTTCCACAACCCTAGCTTTGTGCTTTTCAAGTGAGCCATCAACTTTGTACTTGTTCTTGTAGACCCACTTGCAGCCAATTGGTTTGGTTCCAAATGGAGCATCAACCAGCTTCCAAGTGTCGTTCTTTATGAGGGCATCATACTCCTTTTGCATCGCTTCTTTCCATTCATCATGAGAAGAAACTTATTTAAAGGAAGTTGGTTCAAAATCTGTAGACAAGTTCAGTTCAAAATCATAAGAAACATCCATATCAACAGGTGAATTAGAGTCATCTACATCACCTCCATTTTGCCAGTTTGAATTTCTGGTTCCTATCTTTCCAACTTCATCAGGATGAACACTTTCAAGTGTCTTCGTCAGCCACCTTGGGGGACCTTTCTGAGATGTTCCAGGTTTCTCTGTTGATTGAGTTGGGACTGAATCAAGATTGAGTCTCCCAATTCTATCAATTACATCACTTAAGGCATCATTCGTTGTTGGAGTTTCATGCGGGGGAGAGTGCTCTTCAGAAGAAGATTCCACATGTTGATCTAGTATAGGAATCCCCCCTTCAAGATGTGGAATCTGATTATCAAATTCTTGAAATGATTTTGTTTTTACGAATCTATCCAAGCGATCAAGTTGCCGCTCAACAACATTGTCAGTTTTGGATGATTCAAGAAAAATTACATCTCTAGATACAATAAACTTTTTATTTACTTCATCATAGAGGCGGTATGCTTTGGAGGTATTTGAATACCCCAAGAAAATACACTTACGACTTCTAGCACCAAGTTTATTTATATGTACCTTGGTATCAAAGCATAACAGGTGGAACCAAAAACCCTGAGATGTTTGACCGAAGGAACATGTCCATACCACAATTCATAAGGAGTCTTGTTTCTTATAGCATTAGATGGACATCTATTCTTTATATATGCAACACATAGAACAACATCAGCCCAAAATATTATCTTTACATTTTTGAAGAAAAGAATGGATCGTACCATATTCAAGATTGTTCTATTCATTCTTTCAGCAACACCATTCTGTTGGGGATTATAAGACACAGTTGTTTGATGTTTGATCCCATGTTGGTGAAGATAGTTTTCAAATTCATTTGATGTGTATTCTTTTCCATTATCAATGCTAATAGACCCAATGTGAGATTGTGCATCATTTTCTATCCATTTATGAAAATTCTTGAATGTTTGAGAAGCATCAGATTTGTTCTTCAATAAATAAACCCAACACATTCTGGTGTAGTCATCAATAAACGTCATGATATATTTATTTCCATTTGCAGAAGAAACAGGCATTGGACCACATAAATCGAATGAATGAGTTCAAGTTTCCTATGTGCTCTTGAATGTGAATCATGAAAAGAGTGTTTGCTATGCTTTCCTAGAATGCAAGCATCACATTGCTTAAGTTTTCTAGGAATTGTAGGCAAACCAGCAACACCATTTTTCTTCAATAAGCGGAGACTGTCATAGTTCAAATGTCCAAATCTAGGATGCCAATAATACTTGATGGAAGTGTACCTCTTCATGATGAGAATTGTATGAAAATGTTGTGCATGAGCATGTTCCTTGCAGTTGAGATGCTTTTCTTTCTTTATTCCCCTGCATACCAAGTGAGTGATCAGATGTTTTTCTTACCTCAAGCTTGCCATCAAACATATGAATGGAGTTACCTTGTTGGCGGATGTGGACCAAGGACAACAAGTTTCTCTTGAGCTGTGGGAGATATAGAACATGATCCAGAAGAAACTCTGGAAGACTAGGCAGTTTAAGCCTGATTGTGCCAAGCCCTGATGGCTTGATTTTTGATTGATCTGCAAAGTATACTGCTCCATCAACATTGTAAGTGAAATCTTCAAAAAAATCTTTTCTATGAGACATGTGGCAGGTTGCTCCTGAATCAAGCAACCAATCATTTTTCCATGAAGCAAGTGAAGCAAACAAATCTTCATTTACTCCAATGTTACATTTTGCCTCAACATAGTGAGTGGATTCAGGGGCTTTACCTTTGTTTGTATCATCAGTTTTACCTTTCTGTTGGTTTCTTTTCTGCTCAATTTTGTCGCATGGTATCTTGCATGTAGAGGCATCATGTGGTCCATTTCTTTTGCAGCGAATACAGTGTAAATCTGCCTTTTCTCCTTGAGAATGTCTGCCCCCCCGCCTCTGAAATATCTTCCTCTTCCTCTTCGTTCACCTCTTCCTCTTGTAGAATCTTGAGCAGGATGCTTTTCTTTATGAGCAAGGCACCCAGTCTCTTCAGAAGATTAAGGGGCTGTCTTCTTTCCAAAAGCTTTCTCTCTTTCAACAATCTTTTTCACAAGAGAGTCAAAGGTTATATCTTTGAGATTTCCATTTGCTTGCAATGACTCAAGATAATTGGAGTAAGTAGGATAAGTCTTGAGAAAAGCAATAAGAGGAATATCCAATTCAACCTTAGTGGATTTTATATCATGCATTATAGACTTTACTTCAGATGCAAGAACAAGAGGATCATTATTTTGCAGTTAAGAGTGAAGAGTTTAATCATGAGTTGAGCGATTTCAAGTGCAGAATGTGAGTCATAGAGTTCTTTCAGCTTTTTTAAAGCTTCAAAGGCAGTTGAATATGACGAAATATGGCGACTCACCTTTTCATTTACAGATGCTGCGATTAATGCATAAGCTTTGTTGTTCTTGTTTTCCCAAATGACGAGCTCTTTGTCTGAGGTAGGCTGTACTGGGTCATTGTCTCCTTCTCCGACACACACTCCTTTCCACAACTCATTAAAGATGAGGGTGTGTTTTATCATCTGGGACTATTCAGGGTGGTTCTCCTTGCCAGTGAGAACTATTCCTACCATGGATATGATTGAATGCATTCTGTAAAAAAAACTTTTGCTGATAGAAAAAAATACTTCTGCTAATATACAGTAAAAATGTACTCAAAAGGGCATTCTCAAAGGGTATTATCGTCCATTAAAACTTCTAACATAAGGTTTTCATGTACCCATTGAATCACTGCCATCACAACTTCATTACACAGAGAGAAAACGACTTTCAAAATACCAGATGACTTTCAAAATGTACACGGCTACCAATAAAAACATTCAATGCATACAAAAAGTATACAACCTCTTTTAAAAGGGCTCAACGCATCATGGCATTCTGCCTCCACCAAATATTCTGCTACAAATGTTGTCATTGTTCAAAAATATGCTTTCAACTATTTGAAAGGATATACCAATAGGCCAGCGTTTAATTATTTCAACAGTGAGCGTTCAGAGATTATCAACAGAGCAACGTTCAAATATTACAACAGGCTGCAATATAATACCCCAACGCAATCAGGCCAGCGTTTAATTATTTGAAAGGATATACCATGACCAGTGATATATCGACGCTCAGCCTTACCAAGCACCAGCGCACAAGGATGTGTGTTCAAATATTACAACAGGCCAACGTTTAATTATTTGAAAGGATATACCATGACCAGTGATATATCAACGCTCAACCTTACCAAGCACCAGCGCACAAGGATGTGTGTTCAAATATTACAAACATTTCAACCTTGCAATGTAGTAATCAACCCACGATTTATGAGCGACTTCCACTTTTTATAAAAAATACAAAATACTTACTGGACATTCCAGATACAAATATCTTTCATCAGTCCCGATTCCTCTATTTTCAGAAATGCCAGGTCAAGACATCAGTTTTGTGTGATGATCTTTATCACCGCTTAATTCGGCATTTTCACCAAAGTCGTTCCAGAGGCAGTAGTTCTAAATTACCCAACAAGGAATTGTTGGGAGCTCCAACTCAAGAAGTTTAACGGGATGAAAGAATATTAGAACAGTCAGAAACAAGTCCGCTTGCTGTTCATGTAACCCGTGCATCCATGTGTATGGTAGCGGGCAAGGGATGTCTGCATGTGGCAAGGGAAGGGCGACTATATTTCAATAGACAACGTTCAATCACACAGCGTTGAAGGGTATACAACGTTCAATCAGGCCTGGCATTATGAGGAAAATAGATACCCATATGTCCAAGATCGAGCAAGGCTAATAGTGAGTTTGCAGCAACGCCTGGCATCGGTTTTTTTTTTTTTGGAATATGGACAGAGGCAGCGCTGGAAAGGAATATGGCAGAGGCAGCGGTTATGGACAGAGGCATCGTTGGAAAGGAATATGGCAGAGGCAACGCGTTATGGACAGAACAAAGAGCGTAGGTAACTCAGGACTGTACCATGTCAGGCTAGAGGGGATATGGCAGACAGAGGAGTTATAGGAGCATAAGAGCTAAAACAAGGAGCTGGCTCTGATACCATGTCAAGCCAGGCAATAACTCCATTAGGCAGAAAAACTGATTCGTATTATTCCATCAAGTATGTTATTGTTATATACAATAGGCTGTGACTGTTCAGTTCATCTCCTGATGATTGTTCACATTCCTAATTTAATTATTTACATAATTTCACCCAATCATGAGGATTAGGTGTCAACAGTTACAAATGCCTTGTAGTGAATTATGTGTCTTTTGGATAGAGTAATATGAGGATTTATCCATCTTATTGCTATTGTTGTTATGTTTATCTCGCATCTAATAAACTCAAATTTTGCTAGATTAACATAACACCGCGGTCATAACAATGCTTAAATATGGCTCCTCTGGCCTTCAAAGTTAATTTTATGCAATATAAATATCAATGTTGCGAGCATTGCGATCAAGAGTAAATCGACAAGGGTGCAAAATCGGAAAAAATAAGTAAAAAATTAGCAAATACAAAAATACTCAATTAATGCATTGACACAACTAATATATAAGATGTGTAATATCATGTCTAGCGCTACATCAGACATAACAATGAATCATGTCCTGAATACTAAGTCCTAAGTCCCAACTCAAACTCAAAATATTAAAAACATATAATAATGTATCTCATATCACGAGTCATAATGTCATATACAATGAAATGAACAAAATAACCAATACAACTGATTTCCTCTACCCGTCTTGCGAAAAAATGTAATAGCTTTCCCTTTAGATGAAGAAGGTAGTGGGGCTGGCAGTGGAATCTGCTGTGCTCTAGAAGCTGAAGAACTAGGAGCTATTGGAGGTAGACCACATCCTCTACTGCTGACAGGGGTAGGTGGTGTCACCTCCTCCTCTTGTTGCTGCTCCTCCTCTATCCCCTCCACTACATCCTGCTCTAATCAATTAGGGGCTGACTCCATGATAGGCCTCTCGGCCTCAACCCACCATGCAATAGTGGTGTCAATTAGGGGCTGACTCCATGATAGGCCTCTCGGCCTCAACCCATCATGCAACAATGGTGTCAGTCCTATCCAATGAGCTGGCCTCCACATCAGGTATCCTTTTAAGTTGCCTCACCCATAATCAAAGATTGTAGTAGACGTAGACCATGTCATTAAGTCGTTGGGACTCCAACCTGTACAAGGGTCATAAATTAATAAATTATAAATAATAAATTAATAATTATAGGGGCCGACTCCATGATAGGCCTCTCGGCCTCAACCCACCATGCAACAGTGGTGTCAATCCTATCCAATGAGCTGGCCTCCACATCAGGTGTCCTTTTAAGTTGCTTCACCCACAATCAAAGATTGTAGTAGACGTAGACTATGTCATTAAGTCGCTGGGACTCCAACCTGTACAAGGGTCATAAATTAATAAATTAGAAATAATAGATTAATAATTATAAAAAATTATTTAATGAATTCAAAAAATTAATTGGAATATTTTAACCTGTTGCGCTTTCTGGTGTGTATTTTTTCAAAAACACTCTAGTTGCGCTCGCATCTTGAGGAGTTACATGTTTGGCTGAGCACTCGAATGGTAACCCTTTCGAGATTGGGTACTCCGCCATCATAGCTTCTCCACCATGCATTTACAAAAAAATGAAATTTGAAAGTTGAAGCTAAGTATGAACTTGAAGAGACAATGAATTTTGAAACAAAGTAAAGCTTGCCTAGCATTTTAGTCTTCTTATCATGGATAACCATGTCAAAGCTAAATGTGCCACCTGCCATCCTATATGTCTCCATTTGTTTGGATATTTCTACACGCTCTGCTGGAGATGGCACCATCTTCTGAACACAAGTGAAGAATCCATCCATGACCTCAACATCAAATAAGAAACTATAGGAGTAGGACAATGCAGGGTTCAGGTAGATCCCTGCAGCATGAATGGGATGATGGAGTGTATTGTTCCATAACTTATCCCCACTTCCCATATGAGTTGTTGTTTCTCAAATCCCTCATCCCCCTTATCATCATAGTAACTGCGAATGGATTCTTTGGCCCTATCCATGGCCTCATACAAGTAGCCCATTGTGGGCTTGTTTCCATCAACTAATCGAAGAACCTTTACCAAAGGTTCAGTAATGCTACACACCTCCTGCACTCTCGTGCAAAAGCTTTCTTCGTATGAAACTAACTTGTATATGGCCTCTCCCTATTGTTTGTGGTTATATGACAAAGCACGCCACTCCTTTGAAAGAAACATTCTCTTCACATCCCACATAGAATTTAGGAGGGATTGAAGAGATATGAAATTAGTGGCAAACAATTTAATGGCATGGCACACCAATTCCTTGTTGTTGGTGGATATTCTCATCATATGAAACACAAATGCATGATTATAGATAAATTTTGAAATGTTTTTTGATGACTCAACAATATCCTTGACAAAAAGAATTTTTCCTATGTCCTCCAACATCAAATCAATGTAGTGTGTAGCATAAGGTGTCCAAAATAAGTTAAGATGCCTCTCCATAAACATCTTGCTAGTAACAACATGATTTGCAGCATTGTCTGTTATGACTTGGACAACATGTTGTGGACCCATCTCCTAAATGAACACGTCCAACAAATCACATAATAACCGTGCAAATGCATCAACAAATTTCATAAACATTGTCCCCTTGGGACAATTAACCAAGAAGTTAATAAGGCTTCTACCCTTTTGATCGGTCTAACCATCTGAAAGTGCATCTTGTGTGTGCCAATGATCCCCTAAACTCCTCCAATCTCTTAGTGCAGTGAACCTTTTCATTTTGAAGAACGTGCCCTCTAAAGTCGTCATATGAAGGGGCTTTTTACTCCGGGCCAACAATAGCAATAACATCAATCGCGGGCTGGAAAAAAAAGATTGTTCTTGGCAATACTGAAAGGAATATCACTCCAAAGAAGAAACTTGCCCAACAACTTGTCAGCTGCTTCCTTTTCCCTTTTTTTAATAACTAACGAGATAGATGGTTGTGCACCAGGTGTGGTTCTAGGAACAAAAACCGATGAGGTAGCTATGGGGTTGGTTGTAGATGCTGATGGTGAAGAAGAATCAATACCACTCTCACGGTCACTTTCCAATCTTGACACTCCACCCCCTACCATTTGACTCTTCAGAGCTGCCTTAGACAATTTGGTTGTCTCTATTTCTTCCAATGATTTGAGGGCTCTTCGTATGATTTCTAGATTTGTATTTGAGCAAGGTCCTACTTCACGTCTAGGAATTTTTGCAAGGTGGTACTTCAATATGTATACCCCCTTTGTCATATGATGCCCACATAACTTGAAAGTCAAATTTGATCTGTCAAGCCCTCCACTAGGTTCACCAAATTCCCATAGAGGGTTCACTTTCCTTGGCATGTTTGTAACTTTGTTGAATTTTGAGTTTTAACTTTTAATGTAAGATTGAAGTTTGCAATTTGAACCTAGGGCACAAGAAGAATTGCAAGTTAAACAAATGAAATTAAAATTTACATCCAACATTTTGAATTTTTGACAAAAAAAACCCTTAACTCAATGCAACAATAATGGCAAAAAATACACATTCAAACCCAAGCAAAAATCATGGAGAAAAACTAGGTGACAAGAAGAAATTAAAAAATAAAAACCCTCTCCATTAAATGCAACAAAAATGACAAAAAACACACTCAAATCCAAACAAAAATCATGGAAAATAAATGGGTTATAGAAACCCAAGGAAAAAAAAGGGCCAAATTTGATGCCCATACCTGAAAACCATGCTATGCTAAAGAATTGCAAGTTAAACAAATGAAATTAAAATTTACATACAACATTTTGAATTTTTGACAAAAAAACCCTCAATTCAATGCAACAATAATGGCAAAAAATACGCTTTCAAACCCAAGCAAAAATCATGGAGAAAAACTAGGGCACAAGAAGAAATTAAAAAATAAAAACCCTCTCCATTAAATGCAACAAAAATGACAAAAAAACCACACTCAAATCCAAACAAAAATTATGGAAAATAAATGGGTGATAGAAACCCAAGGAAAAACAAGAAAAAAAGGGCCAAATTTGATGCCCATACTTAAAAACCATGCTATGTAGAAGAATTGCAAGTTAAACAAATGAAATTAAAATTTACATACAACATTTTGATTTTTTGACAAAAAAACCCTTAGCGCAATGCAACAATAATGGCAAAAAAATACAGATTTGAACCCAAGCAAAAACACTCAAATCCAAACAAAAATCATGGAAAATAAATGGGTGATAGAAACCCAAGGAAAAACAAGAAAAAAGGGCCAAATTTGACATCCATACCTGAAAACCATGCTATGCTGAAGAAACTTGGTCCAAACTTGATTTTTTTTCCTTGGGATGCTAAATCCCTTCATTTTTCTCCTCTCTTGCCCTTGCAGATGAGTTCTCCTCCTCCTCAGCTCTCACTCTTGCCCCCTGTCTGCAAAATGAACAAAAAAAACCAAAATTTTCCTTTAAAAACTCGCTATTGCTGCTAGCCACGATTTTTATTGCTCGACTCGTGATTTTTTGGTAAAATTTGCGATTTTTTCAACTTGAAAAAATCGTTGATGTTATCGCCTGATAAAATTGGCTCCTTGAAAAAATTGTGATGTTCACAACACCAATAAATATGCAAGCTAGGGTTGATTTGTGGCATGCATAACAACCGCTATTGCCTTACATCTTCATGTGTTTGCCCTGTTTGATCTATGCTTTTCATGGCTTCATTTGCGCAAGGTGTGATAAGGTACTTGGTCATGGGGGTTTCCTTCATCTTCCTTTCTCACATCATTCATTCTTCCTTTATACTACTTCCACTTGTTTCGTTAAAGGCTAGATCTTCTTAAATCATCTTCTACTTCTAGTCTAGAGCCTTAGCAATCCTACCTTGTCAGGAAGACCCCTTGAGTTTGTGAAGAGCCAACCATAAGTGGGAGGAAGAGCTATTCTAATGATAGTGGGAAGCCTTCTTGAGTTGCACAAACTAGTCACTTATGCTTGGGACTATATCTCATATGGGGATGCTAGATTTTGTTGTAATACCTTACAAAGTTGTTGTGATTAGGTTAAGAAAAATGGTTTTGTGGTTAGTATGAAACATGCCCTCCACTAATTTTTTTGTCTTCAAAGAGGAAAAAGCAAATAATAGAAGCCCTTGTTGAAAATGTGGCTAAAATAATTGAAAAGATTCATTTTTGCTCTAAAATAAGTCTAAAATATACAATATAATAAGTTAATAGATTTAAACATATGCCCTCAGGATGTTGAAATAATGGAAATGATGCATTTTTTCTCCAATAGAAGTCCACAATATGTAGTATAGCTCAAAAGATGCAGAAACATGCCTCTAGGTAAGGTATGAAGCACAGAATTACATGAATTTGATAGTAAGGGCTCTCTTGTACTCATAGTGATTTTTGAGGTGTAATTGAAAAATAAATTATGGGTGCAACATTAACTCACTAGGATATTATACATCAACATTTGAACCCCAAATCACTTTATTTACAAAATTAATCTGTTAGGTAATCAAACACAACTCATTATTATATTTAAGGTATGAAATGAGGGGGTAATTTTTGGTTGATGACCACTTCGTGGAGGTATCCTAGAACATTTGCAAATCTGGGTACTTTTGTAGAAATGCTTCCAGTTATAAGATTTACCCTCTGTGGAGATTCTTTGCATTCACCTCAAGGATACCCTTTGGTTGTAGTATTATCTTGTAATCAAAATTAGTATGTAGCCCAAAGTGGTGAGTGTATATGAGTATTTGAGGTTTCTTCTACTTGAAGGTGCCCACCTTAGTTTTTCTTCAAGCTTCAAGTTGCTTGTATCAACTACTCATTTTGATTTGCTTTAAGCTCTATTCTATTTGACAATATCGTTCTCCAAATTCACAATTTATCAGATGTAATTTTTAAGGCTCTCTTAGGTTGTCCATAAGATATTTGTTTTGATTTTGTGTTTTGAATAGTAAAGGCATCCAATATTAAGGAAAAGAAACCTATTACTTGTTTATTGTATTAAGAGTAGCAAGATGTAGATACAAACTAGGTAGGTGTGTCACATTTGTGATGCTAACAAACTAAATTGAAAAAAATTGAAGTTTAAAACATTAGAAGTTAAGAAACAATGACTATGATAACAATAATTTAAAATAAATAAATAAACCATCATAGATCTATCTTAACCCTAATCTTTTAAGCACAAATAAGTTTGTGCTTCTATTTCTTTTGGATCTCTCTCAGTTCTTATTAGATTTGAGGTTAAGATGGATCTATACTTGTGGCAACGATTGGTTAATTTGGGTTATTGTACAGTTCTTTTCTTTGAATTTTATTTGATTGGATTTTATAGAGGTATGGCTTTTGATAGGGGATCTTGGGTTGTCCCCTATGTTGTTGAGGAGATCTACCAAATGTTCCCTTTTTCCCCATGAAATGTGCTCGTGACAAGGGGACATTCCAGACCTCCTTGGGAAAAAAGGGATGTTATCCCTTATTGTCCTCTCATTACTAGGGGCCTAGGGGCAACCAAACTTGGGAATGCATCCCTTAGGAGTAGTGCCACATCCTTGATGCAATATTGATAAGAATACATTGTATAGTATTTTGTGTGCATATCATGCTATATACACATATGATGTGTATATGATATAATATAATTTTGATATAGTATGTAGTAGAATTTTTTTTATTCAATATTTTAAGTTTAATAAAATATATATTTGTTCTACTAAACTTAAAATATTGAACTTACATATAAATTATAATATTAAACTTGTAATTTATATTATATTAAAGTTATATATAAGTTTAATAGAACACATACACACATAGATATGTACGTAAGTGTTAATTTTAGGCAACAATGGTATGTTCTATGCTTTAGAGCAATTTTACTTCAATTTCTTTATTAGCCCAGTGTCAATATTCAGATTAGCAATCACATCAACATGATAGTAAAATGCAGATAGAACATAAACATAAACAATAGAAGACAAGCCAAGACAAGAGGACACAAGATGTGGCACCAGCCAGGGACAAACCCCAATGTGGGGAAACCCTTGATCAAATCTTCTTTTAGGCATCAATAATTCAGTAGAGAGAGAAAGTACAATTTACAAATCTAATAATTTATAACAACAACAAAAGAGCCCTAACCAGAAAAGTCAACGCTGGTCAACAATCAACGTTTAGCCTCGATTTCTATGCCTAGAAATGCGGCTTGCCCAAATAGAGATAGCCCTCACAAAAAGGAGTCAAAGGAGGTCAACGCATGCTGGTCATCGCTTGGTCAAATATTCCAAAAATTTGGTCTCTTGAAATTTTGGCCTCTTGAAATTTCGCTCTCTTGAAATTTCGGCCTCCAGAAATTTCAGCCTCTTGAAATTCCGCTCTCTTGAAATTTCCGACATGTGGAGAGAGAGAGGCCCAAAAATCCATGCCCAATCAATGAAAGAGAGAGAGAGAAAGTGTGAAGATGAGTGTGTCCAAATGAGGCTGTCACCTTCTATTTATATGCAACGTTGAGGATGAATAGACGTGACTGTTGGGCTTCTGAGCCTACATAAGTTTGTTGGCCGACCTTAACAATTTGACCATAATCAAAATAAATTCACAACTTCATTTGTACATGTCAGAATCAGATGATCAATAGGTCAATCCTACACCTCTTGAAGAGAGGAATCCAAGAAAAATATCAGCTGTCATAAATAAGATGACCCATGCAGAGTTTGGCCCTAGTTGCCAATGTTAACATTGAGTACACACACACAGATGTATAAGTATGAATATATATTCTATTAAACCTATAATATTGAATTAAAAAACTTCTATTGGATATTTTTTGTAGGTAAGATATTCTCAGGAAAATCCTTGGTCCCCTCCCCTTGCTCCAAGGATGGTACCTAGGGTAAACCTTAGATTCTTCACGAATAAGGGCAATTCCTTCTGTTGATGTGATGGCACCCTCTTTCACTTCATTACTAACATTGTTAGTGCTATTGGTGTCATACCTTGTATGTCCTTTGTGGCTTGTTGTTGTTTTTTTGCAATGCATTACAAGAGATTATTATAGTGACATATCTCTACGGTGATATTTCTTTTCACATTAGTTCTTACTCTACTTTCTCGCTCTTCCCCACTTCCTTGGGAAAAAGGGGATGTTATCCCTTACTTTCCTCTCATTACTAGGGGCTTGGGGGCAACCAAACTTGGGGTTACATCCCTTAGGGTAGTACCGTATCCTTGATGCAATATTGTTAAGAGTACATTGTATAGTATTTTGTGTGCATATCATGCTATATACACATAGTATGTGTATATGATATAATATATATTTTGATATAGTATGTAGTAGATTTTTTTTTTTTTGTTCTTTCTTTGTTATTTATTATAATTTTTAATTATAAATCCTTTTCTTTAATTCAATATTAATAAGTTTAATAAATATATATTTTGTCTACTAAACTTAAAATATTGAACTTACATATAAATTATAATATTAAACTTGTAATTTATATTCTATTAAAGTTATATATAAGTTTAATAGAACACACACACACATAGATATGCATGTATGTAAGTATACATACACACATATGTATATGTATGAATATATATTCTATTAATCCTATAATACATATAAATTATAATATTAAACTTGTAATTTATATTCTATTAAAGTTATATATAAGTTTAATAGAACACACACACACATAGATATGCATGTATGTAAGTATACATACACACATATGTATATGTATGAATATATATTCTATTAATCCTATAATATTGAATTAAAAAACTTCTTCTGGATATTTTTTTGTAGGTAACATATTCCCAGGAAAATCCTCGGGCACTTCCCCTTGTTCCAAGGATGGTACCTAGGGTAAATCTTAGATTCTTTACGAATAAGGGCAATTCCTTCTGTTGATTTGATATCACCCTCTCTCACTTTGCTACTAACATTGTTGGTGCTATTGGTGTCATGCCTTGTAGGTCCTTTGTGGCTTGGTGTCGTTTTTATGCAATGCATTGCAAGAGATTATTGTAATGGCATATCTCCATGTTGGGATTTCTTTTCACATTAGTTCTTACTCTACTTTCTCTATTTTGTGTTGTCAAAGGAATATGGTTGTTGGAAAAAAACCTATTCATAACCTTTTCCTAGGGAAAATGTCTAGTGGAAAACCCTCCAAATGCTTCCCCATGATCCATGGATCATAAATGAGGTAAATTGATGGCTTTGATTATGGAGCATAACATTGAGGGGGTCAAGAGAGTTGATCTCGTGGCCTCCCCAACTTTGGGAGAGAGGTCTCACATCTGGCTCGTGATCGCTTGAGCTCTTGTGACAATACATTGTAAAATGAGTGTGACGTATTACATGAGCTCTCATGACAATGTAACTACTTGTTGATTGTTCAAAAGGTCGAAAGGTTATGACTTTTGGTGGTTATCATTTTTATTATTGATTATTATGTAATGTTCTCTCTGTACAATACATGTTCCCCCCTTAAAGGATGCTTTGTCTTGTTGGTTTTTAAATACCCAATAACTAATTGAGTGAGGGGGTCAAGAGAGTTGATCTCGTGGCCTCCCCAACTTTGGGAGAGAGGTCTCACATCTGGCTCGTGATCGCTTGAGCTCTTGTGACAATACATTGTAAAATGAGTGTGACGTATTACATGAGCTCTCATGACAATGTAAGTACTTGTTGATTGTTCAAAAGGTCGAAAGGTTATGACTTTTGGTGGTTATCATTTTTATTATTGATTATTATGTAATGTTCTCTGTGTATAATACATGTTTTCCCCTTAAAGGATGCTTTGTCTTGTTGGTTTTTAAATACCCAATAACTAATTGAGTGAATTTGTAGCAGTGAAAGAAACTGAAACTGAAACCTTCAAATACATTCACCAAACATATTGAGTATTCTAACCTAGCATGCACAAGAAAAAATAAAATCTGAAGACAATCACACCATAAAACACAATGACTCTAGAGATACCCAGCAAATCCCAATAGGGGAAAACCTGCGCTATGTGTGTTCTTTATTTCTGAAAATTACAATGATGAGGGAGAAATTCCCCTTTCACTCAACAATATCTGAAAAACCCTCAATGCCCAAATTGGGTTGTGCCTTGCCATCTCGGCTTACCCTTCCCACGTGTTGTACATAACTCGTACGCACCGGAATCCATATGGATTTGTACGACCTTTTGTGCTAGTAAATTTGACTTGGTTGAAGGTGACGACTCACTGGAAAATTTGAGAGCTAAATGGCCTCATTTCGTTGCCCTCTATGCATTTGTGTAAGTGCCCTAGTTATTTAACACACTAGCTGCAAATGCTGAGAAGAACACACACAATTTTGATGCACTAAATCAATGTCTCCAACCGTTGCCCTATGTAATAAACTAGGGTAATTTTGCCCTAGTGTTTTCTTGTAGCAACAAATTTTCCTTCTCTAGTACAACAGTTAAATTTAATACAATCATTAATCTGTCCTTTACTCTTTCAGTGATACATGAAATAAGGTGACATTCAGTGGTTCAATTCCTTTGCATTAATAACAATCCAACATGTCTGACAAAATGATATATAGTTCATCAATATACAAATCCAACAATGTAGTATTATAAGCACGTAATCTAGTACAAATAACTACAGTTCCATCATTGATAAAAACTACAAATCCTCACAAATAGCTACATAACCAAATTCTACAAATTCAATTGACCTAACTCGAAATTTTAGACTTTAGTGAATTTTGTTCTCTATAAATCTATAGCCTTATTCTACTTGTGGTACCAGATCCGACTTTTCTATAGTCTTGACCTCCTTCCTATTGCCAAACTCGAGCTGCCTCTTTATCTTCTTTTTTTGACCCAACTCTGACCTTTTTGCTGTAGGATCCCAACTGTAGGACAAAAACTGAATTATAAAAGTGTGCACTCGCTAGATCGTTCAAGTATCTTCTCCACAAACTAAGTTTTGGGCAACCTCAAGGGTTCTCTTTCGACCACAAATGCATGCTTCAAGCCACAGAACCCGCGTCTTTAAGTCACAAAATTTCGACTTCAAGCCTAGCTCCATAAGGTTAGTCCACATAATTATGATTTTGGGCCACTAATCCACGAGACTAGCCATAGAATCTAACTTCAAGCAATAGATCACGAGTTTAAGTCACAAAATCTGTCTTTAAGCACGAGTTTGAGCCAGAGATTTCTTTCTTCTCCAGACTAGGAACCCTAGTTTTGCCCAAAACCTTTGTGAGGAGTGCCACAAAGTGTTCAAATCTCTTTCCTCGTCGTTTTACCAGAGTTAGACTTCAATCAAACTTGTCTGCTTCAGAGAATGATGCTCCTTGCCGTGCCATAACAACTTCAAGAGATAAAGGAAACCTCATTGTCTCCAAAATATTATTCCTGTGTCCAGAACAAAAGATCGACACCAACAGAATTTGCTGCCTCCAGATAGTATTCCTGTGCCAAAACAAAGAGAAAGATAGAATGGTTTCAACTAGGGTGGAATCTTTCACCACCGAAATTGACAAGAAGGAAGGGGGTCTTAAAACCCTCAAAGCTAATGCTCAAGAAACAAATGAATTGATCCACCATGATGCCTTCAAATGCATTCAACCCTCTTGTATTTATAGATTTCCTAGAGGGGTCTCTTCTTCTTAATGGATTGAGTAAATTTTACTCCAAACCCCAATTTTGGGTTTCTTTGCCCAATTGCCCCAAAACTTGCCCAACATGGGATATTTTGGGGTTTTCTCCTTTATTGAGGACTATAGCCTATGAGGATTGATACGCTACTTCCTCTCTTGGAAAATTAATTTCTTGATAACATTACACCTTATCTCCTCTTTATAACTTTGACCTGGGCCCACCTAGCACTCCAGAAGGTGGAGAATACTTTTTAACACAAGTTTGAGATCAAATTGTAATTTGAATTTGGAAACAGTAATTTTTTCCTAAGTCAATACCAGGAAATAAATAAATTTGCATTAGTGGAAATTTGTGGGTCCCTTCGCTAGTCCATGTTAATTTTTGGATGATATGGTAGCATAAGACAGGGGTTCTAGTCTCGATTTGTGTTTAAGAGGCTAAGGAACACAAGATCTCCAAAACCCAAAAAATGTTTAAGGAGAAAACACCTCGAGACCGCTCAATTAAATTAATTGATCAATAATTAAAAAAGTTCCCAAGTCTAAATTAGGAAAATTTATTAATTAATGGGAATTAATTGAGGAGATTGACTTATGCTCTGGAGACTTCTAGAAAACGACTTGGATCAAGTCCAAGATGATCTTAGCCATTAATCACGATTAGATCTTGGCATTTGATGCTCTAGCGAGAGATTATAAGAGCAGGTCGAAGGGGCTTGGAGAAGAGACAATTGACACAAGAGGGAGAGCGAGTTAGCAAAGGCAGTGCGAGTTTCCCTATGCACAATATTCAGCGAGGGAAGAATTTGAGCCTGAGAGTAGCAGGGGTTGCAGCAGGGAGAATTTCTAGAAAATTCTAAGGAGGCTTTCCAAATTCCAATGATAAGGAAGGGAGGCTGAAAATCTGCAGTGCAAGTTGTCAGTTTCCCAAAAAAGTGCGAGTGCATGATATCTATAGCGAGTGCAGGAGCTTGGATCAACATCCTGAAAGCAAAGCGAATGAGATCCAAAGGCAGGAATAGGCCGGACGACTCATATGGAAGTGATCTAGAGGCATATTGAGTTCTCTGCAATAGATAGTGCACATTTCTAGTCCAATTGAGTGAAGAAGTTGGGAAGTGCGAATTTGCTAGGGAGGGCCATAACCAGTTGTTGTGAGGGAAAAAGTAATTTTCCCAGTAGAGATAAATCGTTGGAGTTGAGCCAGAAAGGCCAATAGTTGTAATTCTCTATATTGTTGCATAATAATAAAATAAACCTTATCTATTGCACTAGTTTTCCCTTTGGGGTTTTTTCGGGGACTTTTCAGTCCAAAATAATTGTGTTGATTTTTATGTATGTGCATATATATTTCTCAGTTCCTTATTTACTTTCACAACATATTTATTTTGTGAAGAATTGCAGTGTGATTTATTCGTTAACTGCCATAAACAATTAAATTGCTAATCGGTTAGGAGAATAAATTCCTGTTGCTGCAAATTCAAGGAGATTTATTTTGTGAAGGGTTGCTGCAAAACCCTTGCTCTCTAACTCCATTCAACATTCCCTCTTAGAGAGGAAGGTGTTCTGTACTATGCCTAATTTATCTTTGAAGTAGACAAGTCTCCTCTAGGCAGTGCTTTGGTTAGGATATCAACTGGCTGCTCCTTTGTAGGTACGTGTTGAAGTCTGACTATACCCCTTTGAACACAATCTCTGATATGGTGGGACCTGATCTCAAAGTGCTTGGAGAGGTCATGAAACACTGGATTTTTAGAGAGCTTAATGCAACTCTGATTGTCCCAGTGTATGTCTGAGTGCTCCAACTTCTGACTAAACAACCCAACAAGCTGCGAGGATGGCAACCAAGCACTCAACCTTGACTGAGCTTAGTGCCACTGATCTCTGCTTCTTGTTGAACTAGGAAAGAATTGCTCCCAACATTGAAGGTGCAACCTGAAGTGCTCTTCCTATATGTAGAGCTTCTTGCCCAATCTGCATTTGTGAAGCCTTCCAACTTCACTTCATTAGCATGCCTGTACAACAACCCATAATCTGTTGTGCCCCCGAAATACCTCAACACATGCTTGGCAACAACCTAATGCACTTTGGTAGGTGCAACCATGAACTGACTCAACTGGCTAACAACGAAGCAAATGTGAGGCCATGAGTTCTCGAGATACATCACCTTCCCTATACGCTGCGTGTAAAGTGTGGCATTAACTCACTCTGCTTTGCTAGCGTCCACCTTCCTCTAGTTTGTGACTAGAGGTGTGGTGATGGGCTTGCAATCCTATATGTGGAACCTCTTGAGAATCTCTAGCCCATACTTGCCCTGTCCCAAGAAGATCTCGCCATGACCTTGCCATAGCCCCAACCCAAGGAAATAGTGCATCAACCCTAAATCCTTCATCTCAAACTCCTTTGCAAGATCTCTCTTGCATTCCTGCATTAGGTTGTCTCCTCTTGTCAATATCAGGTCATCTACATACCAATGTTTTAAAACTCCTACTCGGGTTCAGAATCGGTTGAGGGTCGGCTCCGACTCTGACTCGGTCGCTATAAAAAATGTATTAAATATATATATTATATAATATATATAATTTTAATGAAAAAACCAAATTTTAAAGATTTTCATTCATGTTTACAGACATAAAGCATTAGAATATAGAGAGAAGACAACATATGATCAAAGTAAGCTCATGAATATATCCATTATATCAAAATGGCACCTAGTGCACTGTCCAATACATACATGATATAGAGATCAAGCAAAAACACATAACGAAGTAGGCTCTAAATGGCCTCTACAACAAAAGTAAACTGTAAAACATCACTAGTCACCAATACTACTGGCTACTACTAGAGAAGCCAACGTCATCTGGCTCTGACTGTGAATTAGAGTCAGATAGGGAAACCCATGGCTCCTCCTCCTCCTCATCACCATCTGCAACTGCAACTGTAGAAGTAGTAGCACTAGCAGGCGCAACAGCTGCAAGTTGAGATAAACGAGATATGCGCTTCTGTCGTGGCTGAGTAGAGGAAGTGCCTGCAACTAGAGGACTTGGGGCTGGGCATGGTACAAGTGGATTTGCATTCAATCGAACATATGTTCAACTAATGCCTCCATCTGTAAATCCAAATCAATACTAATATCCTCGTCAGAATCAAAGTCTACTGGATGACTCTCCACTACCCAATCAGATGTTGGATCAGTATCTTCCAACACAATGGGATCTGTATTAGGTTTTTTGTTCAACAATTGGTTGCGTCATAACCAGAGGTTGTATTGGACATGGACTAGATCATTTACACGTTTTTGTTCCAAACGATTTCTCTTCTTTGTGTGAATCCTCTCAAAGACGGACCAATTGCGCTCACACCCAGTAGCACTACAAGTTTGACTCAAAATACGGATTGCAAACTTCTGCAATTGAGGACAATGGCTACCAAATGCCTCCCACCATTGTGCCGCAAAAACCATAGTTTTGTAATGAGTTAGCTCAACAAATTATATCCAACTTTCAAATTATAAACAATTTAACAAAATAAGAATTTGAAAATTGAAATTGTTTGTTTACTTTGTTCATCTGCTTCCCTTGCAATCCTTGCTAGGTTCTTGCCAAAGGTACTTGTGGCTCTGATGAAACAAGTGATCTGTCGGTGTATCTCCAGCTGATCACTCTCCTTAAGGACCATGCGGTCAATGCAGTCAAACAATCCATTTCTAACCTCCCTAGTCAAAGCTTTTGCCTCCAGAGCTTTAGAATGATACCTTGGGTTCGGAAAAAACCCAATTGCATGTATAGGGCGATGGAGTTGATTGTTCCATCTTTGATCAATGATTTCCCAAATGGGCCCATACTTAGCCACTCTATCCTTGTATACTGCCTTTGTTTGCTCCTTTGCTTGATCCATAGCCTCATAAATGAAGCCAATAGCCAATCTTTCCCCATCCACCAAACGTAACACCTTAACCAGTGGCTCAACAACCTTCACAATCTCTGCTGCCTTTTTCCAAAATATTTCTTCATTAACTTTCTTTCTCACATATTTGCCATCTTGTTTGCGAGACCATTGACATTCATTCCATTCATCACTGGAAAACACCTGAAAATACCCTTTGCAAGTTTCTATGTTGGGAAAGCATAGATTGCAATGTCAAAAAATGAGTTGCAAATCTAGTGATGCCAATATCCTTGCCACCTGTGTGTTTCCTCACTAGGCTCAAAATCCATGAGTTATTGTAGATGTATTTTGTTATGCTTTTGGCATGCTCTACAATGTTCTTAACTTAATCTATTTTGCTCATATCCTCAAGCATGAGGTCTATGCAATGTGCAGCACATGGGGTCCAAAAGATGGTTTTGTGTTTTTCCTCTAACATTTTAACAACAAGAACATAGTTAGAGGCATTATCTGTGATGATTTGAACAACATTAGTCACCCCACCTCTTCAACAACCTCATCCAAAAGTTAGAACAACAAGTGTGCATCTTTCACCCTATCAGATGCATCAACTGATTTTAGAAACATGGTTCCCTGTGGGAAAAAGATAAGAAAGTTTATGATGGTATGGTTCCTTTGATCAGTCCATCCATCTGACATGATGGTACATCCTGTTTTTGCCCATGAGCTTTCGAAACCTTTCAAATATTCATCAATGGAGAAAACTTCCTTTGCAAAAGAAATCCCCTTATGTCATGTATAGTAGGGCCTTTGAAGCTCTTTCTAGCAACAAATATGGCATCAAACATAGGTTCATAATATGGTGAACGAGAAGCATTGAAGGGGATATCAACATCATACCACCATCTAACTATGTAACATAGGTTCATAATATGGTGAACGAGAAGCATTGAAGGGGATATCAACATCATACCACCATCTAGCTATGTAATCACAAGCAGTCTCTCTCAATAATTTCTTCCAATGGTCACCTAAAGTGGGTTGCATTTGACCTCTTTTAGCTTGAGGACCATGTGCACTCTCAGAGGGAGAGGAGGGTGTGAAATAACTTTTGATATCACCATTATTTTTCATTTTACCCTTACCTTTCTTGAATAGACTCCAAAGAGAGAGGAACATAGCGAAAGGGGTTGGATGCATCAGTGTAAGGGATAGATGAAGAGCCCTCATAATCAAAATTGGGGTTGGAAGCCTTCATGTGTTTTATACTCCTCTTCCTCCCAATTTGAACGTCTATTTCTTTTTGCCTAGCTTTCTCTTCGTCAAACTTCTCAAATTTATCTAGCAACTCCTTCCTAATCTCCCCAATTTGTTCTGATGGTGCTTCACATGGAGTAATTTGGCCTCTAACACCAACCAAGTGTTGTTTAACCTATGAATGCCCCCTCCACCTCCCTTAATTTTTCTATGACAAAATTTGCAATGCATCTGATTATCAATCATTTTAGCATATGCTCAAGCAACATCTTTCATTCTAGGAGCCATTTTCTAATATTTGGACTTGGAAATGAAAGGAAAAAAATCTGAAAATGAAAAAAAAATTGCTTCAATGCTCATTTCTCTTACAAAAATTACTCTTTTCAATTTCCAGATTTGCACAAAAAAAGAAGAAGCAAAAACAGATTTTAGAAGTGAAAAAACAAATACCTTTAGGCGCAAATCGCCTCCTCAATGCTGCTCGAACAAACCAACAACTCAATGCTGCTCCAATGGCTGCCCAAAAAGCTTCTCACTACTGCTCCAATGATTGCCCAAGACTCCTCACTACTGCTCCAAAAACCAACTCCACAACTCTTCATAAACTCCTCACAAATTCTCACACAAATGCAGTGAGATAGCTGTGAGGAAATGTGAGGGGTTTGGGTAGATTTTATAGGCTTGGGAGAGGTAGATGGCCTTAAAGAAAACCTAAAACCAAATTATAATTCTGTTTAGGGTTTGATTTTCCCTTTAAAACAAGTCGTTGGGCGTCATTGGCCGGTTTGACCGGTTTAACACGGACTCGGTCACTCCATAGCTGCTCCCAATTTGGAAGCTTTTCTTTGCCATTGATAGCATCGGTAAAGTCTTCCCAAGACTTGGGAAAACCAAACAATGCAAAGCTGACAAGGTCTCTATCTCAGACTGTCTCCCCAACTTTAGCTAGCTCGTCCCTCACTTGGTATGAGACCATAGACTCGAACTTCGCCATCCAGATGTTCCTGAGTTTGTCCTTGGTTACTAGTCTACTGGCGTCACTCGAACCTTGGTACAACCCTATGATGGCCGTCCACCTGGCTTGAGCAGTTTTCTTCATGGACATGTGAGGTATTATGTGGTCCTTTGATATTTCCCTCAAGGATAATTCTTCTAGCTTTCACATCTTTCTTGTTGTGCTGAGCCAGTTGCTGAGGGTCAACTAGTTGGGCTAGTGAATTGTCCACAAACTTCCAAACGCCTTGCTCCTTTAGCACTACACCAATCCTCTCCCTCCAAGAACAAAAATTTGAGGCCTCATCCAGGCGATCCTCAAACCTCAACCCCAAGTACACCATGCTCTTGTTCGAACTGCTTTGAAAAGCCTTAACATTGCGCTGTTTCAGGAAAACCCTAGCGCTGAGCTGTTTTAGGAAAACCCTAACGCTGGTCCTGATTGGTAAACTGCGCCTTTGCTGCCTTTAACCTGCTCTTGAGGAATTAAAAATTTTTTTTGGTCTTCAATCAAAGGTTGAGCTCTAATACCATGCTAGTTTTTAAATACCCAACAACTAATTTAGTGAAATTGCAACAATGAAAGAAACTGAAACTGAAACCTTCAAATACATTCATCAAACATACTGAGTATTCTAACCAATCATGCACAACAAAAATAAACTTTGAAGACAATCACACCATAAAACACAATGACAGTGGAGATACCCAGGAAACCCCAACTGGGGAAAGCTTGCAATGTGTGTGTTCTTTATTTCTTCTTCAACAATTGCTCTATTCAGGAAATTACAATGATGAGGGAGAAACTTCCCTTTCACTCGACAACCTCTGGAAAACCCTGAACGCCTAAACTGGACTATGCCTTGTCCTCTCGGCCTGCCCTTCCCATGCGTTGTACGAAATCTGTATAGATCCGTATGGCCTTTTGTGCAGCTTTTTTGTGCTGATAAATTTGCCCTGGTTGAAGGTGATGGATAGCTGGAAAATTTGAGAGCTGAATGGCTTCTTTTCCTTGCCCTCTTTGCGTTGGTTTGAGTGGCCTAATCACTGAACACACTGGCTGCAAATGCTGAGGAGAAGACACACAATTCTAATTCTCTAAATTGATGTCTCCACTAGCTGCATTATCTCCTCTTTATAACTTTGACCTCGACCCATCATCAATCCCAAAGGCTGAGAACACTTTTTAACACAAGGTTGAGATCAAATTATAATTTGACTTCGGAATTTTTTTCCTAAGTCATTACATAGGAAATAAATAAATCTGCAATAGTGGAAATCTGTGGGTCCCTCTTTCAGTCTAGCCATCATAGACTAAGCAGAACCCTTGTTCTAACTCCATTCAACATATATTCAAGCCATAGTTAGGAAAAGCTATGCTTTTGTTTCTGATTGTACTTCCATAACTATTTTGGATGTTGTGTTGATTGAGGAAACACAACTTCAATATCTTTGAAAGTTTGAATAGTACTGTGGCAATGTAAATGGGTCAATCCACCCTAAGTTGTTTTTCTTTGGAATTGTATTATGCAACGTTTGATGATGACTTCTTCAATATCAGGGGTGGTAGGTGTTGGGGGGGGGGGGGGGGAATTCATTATTGATCCTAAAGTTGAAGCAAATTTTGCATGGGGACTAAGGAAATCCTCTAATAACCAACTGAAGCACATGCCTTGCTACAAGGATTTTGAATAGTGGCTGACCTACAAGTTTAGTTGTTGATTGTAGTAGGAGACTCAAATGCAATAGTCTTCAAATAATCTTGAAACTTGAAATCCGTCCCAACTAATTATTCTCTTGTATATATTTTAGCTGGGGCTTATAAGGAGGTTGGCAATTTCAAAAGATTTCATTCTAATAGGTTTTGAGGGAGACTAACCAGTGAGCAAACATGTATCCCAATGGCTTCTCTAAGTTAAAGGGTGGTAATAGGATTAATGGGACTATAGAACATCAACCCATACCTTAATTAACTTATAATGAATCCAACAAATAGATGCATTGCATTAAATTTCATCGTGTCATGTATATCTTAAGCAACTCGTGAGTAATTTAACTAGACTAGTGGTGTATTCCCTTTGCATGCTCGGCTTCATGGCGAAGCACAAATTTGAAGCAACGACTGGTGGTTATCGTTTTTGTTCGCATAATCAACTTGTCTAATGGCATTTGGATCCTAGCTCTAGAGCTTAGATTATTAGCTGGTAAGAGGAATGATGTTATTTTATGGATTTGTACTTGTTTGATCTAGTAATTTTTAGCTCAGGAGGTATTCTTGGCGGAGCTCTATCACTATGTTTCTCCATCATAAAGGAATTTCTCCAATATATATTCAGTATTCACCAACCTAGGGTGTGTTTTTTTTAATTGTTTTTGTTCTCAGGCAGTGAGGACTGCGATTGTGGTTGCTCGACCTCTGAGGGGTCTAGGGCCGTTAAGCTTCAAAACTCTTAGTCTGATTCAAGAATGTCTAAAGGAGGTCCTGTGGGAAGAAGCACATTTTGTCTTATTTTTGATATACAATTTGCCCTTGGACTTAATTTGGTTTCTTGGTTCTTTGTTTGATAGTGGGTCTAGTCTTTGTTTTGTTTTAATTGATTATGAGGAGTTGCAGGAAGTAAAATAAGGGAGTTGCAAAATTATGAGGAGCAAATACAGTATAAGAGGACCTTCCTTTTCTTAGTCATCACCACAAAGGTACATGATAATGAGCATCATGTTGTTTCTTAGTTTGCATCAATTATGGGCTCATTAGTACATAGAAAAAATAGATGCCACTCTAGAAGCAGAATGTAGTATATTGACAAATATGGTCTTAAATTTGAGCAAGGGAGCCTAGTTCAGGGCTACAAATCAGAGAATGTTAGTAAAGTTGTCCATGGGGAATCAAAGGAAATCGAAAGTGTGCATTGAGTGGTTGAAGATATGGAGATTGGAAAGCAAGACTCGGTACCATCAAATATTGGCTTGGACGAGGAGGTTGCCAGTGGTCACGTGTTTCATTAGGTATTATGTTTTTAAAGCTATTAGTATTCTAGGGGTTTTTTTTAATTATTTTATAGGATTTATAGTTGCAACAGGAATTGAAATTTTTTGCCCAGAGACATGTTACCCACCACTTTGTGGGTGATATCTGTAGGAGAAAATTTTCTCTTAGATGGTTCTCAATTGACAACCAGTAGCCCATTGCAGCCACCAGATAGCTCGATGTGCCATATTCTCCGCCACCCGAGACAATCATGTGGTCCCTCGTCCATCCATTATGATCGTATGTTTGAAGGTGGGCTTTCCAACCCCAAAGGTATGGATTTTCATTGTGTAGGTGGGTATTTTTGTTTACCTATCATGGACACTTTTGGGCATGGATTAGTGGGGGGATTCAGCGGAAAGAGTGGACTAGATCTGTACTCTTGTCTCCTTTGCTCGATTTGATTATTAACCTTGTATCCTAGTCCCATGGGATCTCCTTTATTGGCTAGTAAGATTTAGGGATGTCAATACATGGGAAACCCCGATTTTGGTTGCGTGGTCTTGCTTTGTAATACCATAGATCACTCTCCTTCCGCTCATTACAACCCCATTCATCATTTTCCCCCATCCGGGTTCACATTTGTCCACTGGGTCCGCAAGGAGTTAGCCTCCCTCTCCCATTGTCCACACCTTGGGTGGGCTTGGAACGATGACCCAAAGGTTGATGCATCTAAAAAGAAAGGAAAAAGCATAATTTGGCCACTCTCAATAGGAAATGTACCATAAAATGCAAAAGATGGCCGAGACATAAATTTAGCACGTGGGCAAAAGCCAAACATGAGCGCTACCCCTTATCTATGGCCATCACCCTAGTTCCTATGGGCCCTATATGAACCCCCTCCATCATTAAAGAACCCATGATTGTCCTAACCTCCGCTGGGCGATGAACCCCCTTGCCACCTTAAAGGGGTATCCACTGCTATATCTTACACATCATGCCCTCATCCCTTGGAGCCCCAAGTAGCTATGAAGAAAAATCAATCAAAGGCAAGAGACATATGAAGAAGGGTGGAAAAACGAGGGTCGGGGTAACTCATGCACCATGATTGTTCCCTCCTACACTCATATACCCAAGTGCGGGCTTCCCTTATTGCAACTACGCTTGTACTGTGGCATGTGGCTTAGAGCCTTCCCTTGAGCCTTCCCCTGACCCCCATTCCATTCCATCAGTATATCACAAGCCACCTACCACTTGATGGATGTACCATGGACATGTCACCCCCCTTTAAAGGGTGAAACCACCTAATAGAGTCATTGGTTAACCCTTTTATTGAGCTTGGAGACACTTGTAGATGCTAAAGCCCGCTATGGAAGGCCATGCCACTATAAAGCGTCCACTTGTTTTCCATGATTTGTAAGCTCTTTTACTCGATTACTCTAATGATTTGTTGTACTATAAGGTTAGGGGACACATTGGAGCTTATACAAGATTGCAGGTGGGTCTCCATTTGAGGTTTGGTCTCCCTATACAAGGTCCAAGCACTCTAGAGGATCATGTTGGCACTTGTAGGGTGAGCGCTGAGAGCAATGGGCGTCCACCATAGCAGAGAGTAGATTGCTACTTCATGGATCCCTCAACACCATTCATTGATTGCTCGTGTTCCACTTTTTTGGACAAGGATGATGCACCTGGACTGCCATGCCCAACTAGCTTCACACTTGCACTATACCCTTGGTAGATGCTTCAGGGCCTAGATGAGGATGTGTCTCACCATGGGAGACAGAGGGAGGGCTTATGTTATCACTATACCCTTGGTAGATGCTTTAGGGCTCAGATGAGGATATGTCTTACAATAGGAGATAGAGGGAGGGCTTATGTTATCATTCTAGGGAGACCCATGAGGATTCCATTGTGCCCCTTTACCCACTTGGGGACACCGCATTTGATTTGCTTGGATATCAAGGGACCACCCCCTTGATCACTATGTTTGGAGCCTATTCTCTCACCCTGGCACACTTTGGACTCCACTAGGCCTCTTCGATGGCCCAACGACTCAATGTATCTACTATTTTTCCCTCTTGAGAGGCTTATCTTTGTATTATGGAGCTATCTTGGTGGGCTTGTCACCAAGTTTTGTTATTCTTGCACATTATATTATTATTAAGGGGGATTATTATATCTTGTGGATTGTATAGATAGATGAGAGGCTCATTCATTTCTCTCATTGTCACTTGGATTGGATCTTCTTCTCTTCTTGAGAATTTCACATTTTCTTTTGGAGGACGAGTTTGGTTTCATGGATGAATTTTGATGTTTGGTTATTATCTCTTGGTCTTGGAGCTTCGAAGTCTTGAATTGATGATTGGATATACTCACTATACAGGTAAGTGCTCTTTTTCATGCTTATCTTTACATTTATCTTGTCACATGAATAATGTATGGAATTTTCGCTCTCTAGATCTGAAATTGTTCTAAATTAATGCGAAATTGTGAAATTTTGGACTTTTGAGGTGTTGTGTATATTACATGTGTCTTGTATGGTGAATGAATGTTCCTAGAGGTAAAAATATGTTTGATATTGCCTTGATTAGTCATCAAATCTTGCACATTGAAGTATAAATACTTTTTGCAACCGAGTTTATGCCCTAGATACCATTCAAAGTTGCTTAAGGTCTCCTTGATTGGGTGAAAGTTTCTCCAAGCTTTGAAATTTCTTTGCCTCCATCTATCCCTAAAGGCAAGGCACTGATCTAGTCCTTGGTGGTCACTTAAACGAATATCATCTTCACCTTTTTCTCCTCTTTTCTAAGCCCTAACCTAGTATGCATCCTAGGGCATCAACCTAAAATCATTTCTAGCCAATGAAAATCCTTGAAAATTGTGAGCTTCTGCGCTGGGGTCTTCTTGATGGGTCCTCCAATTTTGAGCTCAATCCAATGGTGGAATCTCGAGATATTGCATCCCTAGCCTGAAGACCGTTCTTCCCTCAAGGTTCCCCTGGGTTAGTGTCTTCATTTGGATCATTGCATTTGGATTCCAAGAGAAAATCATTCCTTTGATCCTATTCTCCTTCGCAAGCTGGTCAAGTCCATCTATCATTGACCAAATCCACACACTTTTTTCTATCTTATGTTAATGCTTAGAGGGTGATATTAATGACAAAGATCCCAAGATAGGCAATGATTTTGATGATATGTAAGTATTTGTTGTAGCATGATTTTTTTGGATGCTAGAGGCCATCTAGAGCCTATTTGTTGATGTATTTTCGGTTCAGAGATGGATTGCACTCGATGCGATTTTGGTTATGTGCACCCTTACATGCTATATAAATGAGAACTTGTAATTTGTGGACCTGTGGTTGATGAAGATTATATCTACTAGATGAATGATGTTATATGGTTTAATCCATTTTTTGATGTTTTTTTATCACCAATTCATCATTCTACATGTTTTTGTTGACAAATATGCATCAAAATATATAAAACTAAATATTATATAAAACTCGCTCCCAAAATTGCTCCCGACCTGGGACCTTTTGAAAATGTCGCTACCTACTTGCTTTGCTTCTCCGAAGCAGCCTTGAACCTTGCTTTAACTAGCTGGTCAAATGTCTTGGCTGCTAGCATACGTAGAATAAGTGAAGACAAGTGTGGCTTAGTGGGGGACAAATCTCCCACAAAACTGAGCTAATTGACCAATCAAATGTCAAGTGTATCCTCTGTTATCCAATGAAATCAGTCAATGATGCTTTACGTATCCTCCTTTCTGCTGTCTATAACAAGTGAGTGAGATGATTGGCTGGCAGGGGAGAAGGTGGGGGGACAAGGCCTGTCCCCTGTGGCAGTGCTGCCCCCCTCTAAACTGAATTTAAATCCGCCTCAATAAGATGTCAAACTAGTGCTGCGTTGACTGTCCAGACTCCAAACTAGCAGCATATGATATCTGGTTGATACATCTTCCATGTGAGCCAACATGTGATTGAAGTGGGAACAAGATCTGATGCGCTGTGCCCCACTAACTGATGGTAGATCCGTAGGCTTCTTAACTGGCAGAGCATACTTCTTAAGACTGCTGTGTTAATTTCTTGTGGATAGGTGGATTTTAAGTGTAATTTAAAGTGGAGACACACTCCACATTCAACTGAAGTGTCAACCACTTAACTTGCTCATCCCAATCTGCATGCTATCCAAGAGATTTTGTCCAACTGATATGGCAGTATGTGTGGAGTAAGGTGGAGACAAAGTCCACTAACTGTTCTTGAACTGCCTTTGAACTGAAGTGACAATCAGTCAACACTTTATCCAAATCTTCGTTGATTTACTGGAGATTCTGGCCCTGCTGATAAGGCAAATCGAGCCCCCTAACTGACAATACTGACAGTGAACTCGTGGCTTAGTTGGCTGGCAACTTGATCTCCAACGAGGACCCACTTTAATGTGTTGATTAGGCTGCCAAATCAGCCCTAAATGAACATTCGAGTAATCTTTGTCTTGACTTCTATTTTCCATGTCATTTCTTACTTGGTGACACATTTATTTTGTCCACCATTTATTAATTTTTTCAATTTTTATGCCACTGTTTGCCATTAACTTAAGAAAAGTGGGTTTTGAGGGGGAAGAAGTCATTTTTTGACACTCAAAGGTGGCTTTAGGAGAATGTTGGGGTGGAGAGCATGATTTTTAAGTATTTATACGTCCCCAACATCTTCTAAACTCACTTATTTACAATTTTAAAAGGAATCTAATTAAAAATCCCATACTGTGAGAATTTTTAATAAATTAAAAAATCGTATAAAAAGTTAATCAAATTTCACGACACTTTAGATATGTCCTAGTATGGTAATATACATCAACTCTAGGTACTAAGATGGACCCAAGGCTTGATCATGAAGCCATCACTCCAGCTTTGGAGGTGTGTGAGTGGAAAACCTCAGCTAATTATTCATTGTTGAAAAGCGAGAATAATTAACTAAGTGAAAAAACACTCTAGAGTGTACTCACTTGGTGATTGAGTTCTAAGTCACCTAAGCGTTTTACAAAACATCATCATTATAGCGACATTTAATAAAGTTCCCTGCTCTCAAGGAAAGCAATGCATGCAAAAATAAAATATGAGGAGTTACAACCATCTTGCCTCAGGTCTTGTCATATGGTGGAATCACCTTGGACTTAATTAACCCTTTACTTAGACTCACAATAGGGACAACATCATAGTTGGGATCTGTGCTATTACCATCATGTGCACGAGTAGAAAGTTGGGAAGGATAACTTAAGGGTTGGTCCACATAACCCTCATCCCATACCCCATTCAGCATTCAAGATTTCAACATCCACTAGGACAGAATTTGCGAGGGGTCACTTGGAGAAAATTGTTTGACCTTGTGGTGGATCTTTAGAGAAATCCACTTACTGCTAATCCAATCCCATGATCTGCTTACTAGTGGCACCCAATATCCCAGAAAACTGTCCTACGGAACCCTAGCTCCATTCAGTGTACTACTTGACCTATCTCTTTTAAGATGTTTGGAAAATTTTCTCCCACCTTCAAGCATTTAAGTGTGCGTGAGGAATCTTACCAGCCTCAATCACCCCACGAGAGGCAAACATGTCACAAGTGGGATTTAAACCTTGTTGGGAAGGATAACAAATTTTCCTTTAAAGTTTTAACTACCCAAGATAGGCCCAATTGACAATTTTCTATTATTAATTTTATTTACTATAATTATGTTCTAGCATCTTCATTAATTTCAAAGTGGCTCATTTTTTTTCTGTTCTACAGGTTCAAAATCCTCTCCACCGCAAATACAATGGTACAATTCAAGGATTACGCTATATATGGAATACTGAAGGAATTCGTGGACTTTTTAAAGGAAATGGTACCAATTGTGCCAGGATAGTACCAAATTCTGCAGTAAAATTTTACAGCTATGAACAGGCTTCAAGGTGCTTGCCATTTTATTTCACACTGTCATCTTGTTGCAATTTTTTTGGCTTTGCTTTTCATATTATGAAGAGGTCCAATACTCGTGCTCTTTAAAAGTCAAAATATTTGAGTATTTAGAAGAACATTGTTAATTGTACCGTTATTTGATTTATCTATGAGATCTTTAAAAGCTATAAAGTATTTTACAATTTTTTTCTGAAATAGTTGGATAGACTCCTTTAATTCCTTCAGTTTACTTTTAAATTGTAGCTGGGATTTTTCTGCTATTATTTTAGCAGATAAATTCTTTATTCCTGTGAAATATGAGAAACATAGTAGTAAAAAATGACATTCAGCTGCAAGATTCTGTTTAAATTCATCACTTTCGTTGGGTGATTTAAATGAATGTTTTATACATTTCTACATTTTGAGACCTTGCCAAACTTTGAAGCATAATAAAATTTCTGGGTTTCAATATTTGGAAAATGTAAGATGCCATTCTCTAATTCTTTCTTTTTCCTTTCAGATTGAGATTGAGCTTTTTTGTTAACTATTTAGAAGAATATTATATTAAGTTATTTTTTTATCATATCAGTGTAGGACAAACAGGGCCTGATAATTGACCTTGTATATATGTTTGATGATGTTTACTGAAGATAGAATACCTCCATGCAGCCTTTTTAGCAAAATTAGATTTTGGCAAGTCTGTTGGTGGCAACAGTTGTATAGCTTCAAATTGAATGATTAGTTTATTAGTGTCCAACAAATTACCATAAACAGGGACTTCCTGATTGTAAGAAATTCAGCCCAATCATCTGTTGCTTCCAGTTTGGCAATATTATAAATGATTAGTAGTAGGGTGAGCTCAATACTTTGTAACTGTTGGCATAACTGTCGGCATGCTCAAGACAAACTGACAAGACTCAGTCCCTAAATAGTAGTGGGCTTAGTTCAACTATGTATTATATTTATAATTTACGATGCACTTTATCTTTTGTGTTTTCTTGATCTTTCCTAAATAATTCATAGGTGATGTGGTCAAACCTGGTCATTGACCTACTCTGTATATTTTTATTGTAAGCCTATTAGACTTTGTTAAAGATGATATACTCTCCACCAGTTGTATACATGTTTAAAAACAAGTTGATATGGTCAAACCTGGTCGTTGACCTAATCTGTATATTTTATTGTAAGCCTATTAGACTTCGTTAAAGATGATACACTCTCCACCAGTTTTATGCATGTTTAAAAAACTAATACAATATTGAGTGTTCATATGTGTACATTGCATACTTGGTATGAAGTATTCCTTCTTTTATGTGAGTGATTTTTGCATTGTTGTTTTATGCTCATATCAAGTGGTATCAAGGCCATAAGATTAATGGTTTAGAGATTTTTGAGAAATTCACTATTTCGGCCTTTTTTGGAATTTCATGTTGCCTGTGACTCTCTGTGATCTCTCCAAATGTTTCAAGTAATTTGTAGGCATGTTGACACCATCATCTCTTATTTCTTCCATGGCACACAATTAACTTATTATTGCTGTGGCTTTGGTATCCTATTTTTTTGTATTTGCACATGTTACTTTGAAAGAATTCTGTGGATGCTTTGTCAGTGGCAATTTCTTGTTATGATTGGTACAACTGTTGGCTTTTGTGCCCATAATGTTGTATTTACTTGTACCTTCAATACAATTCATGGAACTGCTGCCAAAATCTGCAGTATGGTTTGATCTAACACCACTTTAATGCTTGTATCACTAATTTTGGTTTTGGATTGCCTCATATTGTCTTTTTGCCTCGATGACTTACTGCATCTCTTCTCGGAGCTATGCCAATTCTCAGGGTAACAACATTGCTAAATACTTGGAAGATTGATGTGGCAGAATCAACTACATTTTTCCACTCAAAAGGTTTTCACGCCTTGGAAACAGTGTCCAGAGTCCAGACTCCACAGTTCTTGCATCTACCTATGCTCACCATCACAATCCCTCTTATTCTGTCCTGTCAAATCATACTCCTCAGACGACTGCAAATGTGGAGAATTGTAGGAAATTATGTCATGTAGCCTCACCCTGTTTCAATTTGTTTTGCACATCAAGTTTAATGCCCAAACCCCATTGTTCATTGCTGAGATTTAAACCCATTGTTCATTGCTGAGATTTAAACTTGAATATAAATTCAATTAAAACACTAGAAGCTACCACTTTTTCATAACAGCTGATAAATTTCACAAGCATGAACAAAATTTAGACACTGATTTTTGGTCAATCAGACCCTGAAAAAACCCGGAAGGGATAACCAGAAGGAAGAGGATTTTTGTTTGCTTTTCTCAGAGAAATTTACAGCATTAGTTAAACAACTACTTATCTCCCTCCTAGAAATTTGTGCCAGCTCCTAGAAAACAGTGCAGTTATCTAGAAATTTGTGCCACTGTCCAGATCAGTGTTACTTGGGAGCGGGAGCGAAAGCGGGGAGCAGGAGTGACATTTTCAGAAGCTCCCGGTTTGGGAGCGAATCCCGGAGCGTTTTTTATATAATATATATATATATATATATATTTTTTTTTTTTCTTTATATTTTGATACATAATGTCAACAAAAACATGTAAAATAATGAATTAGGTATAAAAAACATAAAAAAACATAGATTGAACCATATAACAACAATCATCTAGAAGTTATAATCTTCAACACGCCCACAAGTTAGTAACATATTAACATAACATATTAACATACAACATATTGAGTCTCATGATTCATCAATCTTAAAGTTTCAAGCTTTCAAAATTCAATATATAACATTTATCATCATTGATCACTAAAGTTGTACTTGTAAGCTGTGTAACCATTACAACAAATAATATCAACATGAAATGAAATGTTATAAAATGAAATGAAATGAAACAACTTTCAACTTTCATGAAGCATCATATTCATAATTCATTACTAATGAGTTATAATTGCCAATTTCAAACTTAAATCGTCATATACTGTTGACTTTCTGCCCTCAAAAATCGTGCCACAGATCCACAAACCTTCGAAATTTGCATTGACAGACTGAATTTTCCTCTAAAATTGTGTCTGTCTGACAAATTACTCCACGAAATTCAGCCCTGTGAGACCATCAATAAATATGCTGAGTCTGTGTTGAAATCTGTGCTGAATCTGCCTTGAAAAACACTTTGAAGAGACTACTGTACCTCCTATATCTTCTCAGTATGCATGCCAACCTTCCAGACTAGGAAATTGTGCTGCTGTACAATCTCTCGTACTGCGAAAGTTTGCTATCTCAGCCTTCTTGTTGCTTCTCCTCTCCTCTTCTCTTCTCCAAAACTACACATGAAGAATGAATGTCCTTTTGCCTTGCCCCCCCCTTTTAGTCTCCATAAGGATGAGAAGACCTATCCCTAAGATCAACAGCTGAGATTAGATCTCAGCTTATCTTGATCAAGGGTGGAGATCTAATCTCACATGGACCCCCTCTCATGTCGCCCCATTCGTTAATGCCCCCTCTATTCAATTTAATAACTTGTTGTACCTGTACTTTTGCCGCATAAAGGCACTTTAATATTAGAAAAGTACAATGTGCTTTTGGACCTCATAAAGTGACTAAAAAGTCACATGACTAATGATCTCGTAAAGTTACACTAAAAAGGTGGGATCACTTGATTTCCTAGGATTATGCAAAGAGCACTAGGAAACACCTCCTTTGTACCTTTTTCAACATTCTCTCTTACCGAGGAAGGTGTTTCTCACCACTCCCATCTTATCTTTGAGGTAGACATACTTGCCCCTTGGCAAGGATTTGATGAGAATGTTTGCAACCTGTTCATCAATGGATATGTACTGTAGCTTCATTGCCACTCTCTCAACACAATATTGAATGAAGTGGTATTTGATCTCAATATGCTTTGACCTATCATGAAATATTGGATTCTCCATGAGTTTAATCCAACTATGATTATCAGAGTAAATCGTAGTTGGTCTTAGCCGCTGATCAATTAAGCCATACAACATCTTGTGAAATCAAATGGCCTCGCTATTGGCTTGACTAGGTGCAATGTACTCAGCCTCTGCGGAACTAAATGCCATTGATCTCTATGTCTCGCTGAACCACGACACCACTGTTGAACCCAACATGAAACATACAAGTGTACTCTTCCTTTCACTAGCATTGCTTGCTCAATCTAAGTCTGTACAACTTGTCACCCTGACTCCATCCCCCTGGAAATAGTCCAGTCCATTATCCATTGTGCCTTGTAGGTACCATAACACATGTTTTGCAGCCACCCAATGCATCCTCCTGGGTTCCACCATAATTTGACTCGACGAGTTGAGTGCAAAACATATATATGTTCTAGTGTTGACCAAATACATCAATGACCCGATCAACTGACGATATAAGGTGGGGTCTACCAACATGGAATAAGAACCATGTGTCTTCTTCTAGTTGGTAATCATTTGTGTGGCCATAGGCCTACAGTCCTCCATACAAAATCTCTTCAGTATGCCCCCTTGCCTACCTTCCCTACCTTCCCTAACCCAAGAAGATATGCCCATCCTCCTGCCAAACCTCCAACCCCAGAAAATAATGCATCAGTTCTATATCAGTCATCTTGAATTTTGAAGCAAAATATCTCTTGGATTGCTCAATGAGCCTCTCCTCTACTGTAATGAAAAATCATCAACATAGAATAGAAGAATGAGTGGATCCTCACCAACCACAATGTAATAGAGGTTCAACTCTGCATCACTCTTCTTGAAACCCATGTGTTACAAGTAGGAGTCAATCCTCGAGTACCATGTTCTAGGTTCTTGCTTCAGACCATATAAAGCATGCATGAGATTCTCTCCCATGCACCTCAAAGGCCCGTGGCTGCTCAATATAAACCTCTGTGTCCTTGAAGGTCGAATTTCCTTGCCTAGGCCAATTTGTACTTCTGTGAAGATGAGGGTTTCACATTAAAAATAATATTTTTCCTTGTGAAAATTAAATTCTTCCAAGGGCTAGTAGGGTCTCCAAAGGGTGAGGAGGGCTTCCCAAAGGAGGGAATTTCTCCCTGAGCTGCCATATTTCAACACTCCCTCTTAGCTAGGGAGGAATTTCTGACTGCGTCATAAATCTCATCTCGAATATCTCGTCATCATGGTCGTTTTATGATATTGTATCTCAACTCTGCTCATTTGTTGAACACTCTCGAATCTAAAGAAGAAGAATCATCTTAGGGGAGATAAATTTGCTGCCCTATATCCAATGACAATAGGCAGGATACCCATCTTGTCATGATTGACAAGGATCACACATTCTATTGCCTGCTAATTTTCCCACCTTGACCCTCAAGAATCAAGTGGTAAAACACCTACATCCTTTAACTTGGGGAGGATACCCAACTTCCTAGAGGACACTCTCAAGTCTCTTTGAGTCTCGTCACGCATTGGCCAGATGGGTGGCAATCCCAACAAGCCCAACTTGTGGGTAGGATGCATATTGGGTTATACTTTGTCAAGTCTTAAATAAATGGTAGGGGAGGATAACCAACTTGTCATAAATGACAAGGATCATGTACACCCTACAGTGATAATAGGCATGATACCCAACATGTCGTAAATGACAAGGATCACACATCTTATTGTTTAGAGTTCCCTCAACCCTAGGAGCTCTCTGGGTCAATTCCACTCCCTAGGAGTTGAAACAGGGGGGAAGAGCATAACTTAGTGTTCGCGATCCATTGTGACCCTTTCTCGAGAGGGTCACATCCACCAGTCCAAGTTGCTCTCTGAAGACCAAGAACTTTCCTTTCAACAAAGCCTTGGTAAGAATATTAGCTATCTTCTCATCAGTCGAAATGTGATGGAGTCTTATGGCTCCTGTCTACAACATATCTTGGATGTAGTGATACCTAATCTCAATGTGCTTGGACTTGTCATTGAACATGAGATTCTTTGCCAGTGGGATCCCACTCTTGTTGTTGTAATATATCACGGTCATATCCAGAACCTTCTCAAGCATCTCTCCAAAGAGCTTCCTCAACCATATTGCCTCACAAGTAGCCATGCTAAGGGCAACGAACTTCTGCTTCTTGCTCATCCAAGATATCCTGGCAGATCCTAGGCTAAAACAACACCTTGATGTGCTTTTCCTGCCAATAACATTTTCGGCCTAGTCAGCGTCACTGTATCCATGTAGTCTTACATCTCCGACAGTATATCTGAAACCGAGATTAATAGTCCCATGTAAGTATCTCAACACATGCTTACTAATGACCTAGTGTGCATGTAGAGGCTCAGTGATAAATTGATTCAAAGTGTTCACTGCAAAACATATGTTTGGACGAGTGTTCACAAGGAACATCAATGCCCCAATCAACTGTTGGTACTCAGAGGAATTTGCCAAATTGGGTCCCACAACTTCTCCACATAACTTCTCGAAGTTCATATCTATTGGTGTGGCCATGGACTTACATTCCATCATACCAAATCTTTCTAGCAGTTTAACAACATATTTCCCCTGCGAAAGGAAAATCTCACCAGGTCTCAACCACACCTCTAAGCCTATGAAGTAGTACATCAATCCAAGGTCTTTCATTTCGAACTTAGAGGCCAACTGCCTCTTGCACGAGAATAAGAGGCTCTCCATTGTTAAGAATAAATCTTCAACATACAATACCAAAATCAGGGGCATACCTTGGACAACTTTGAAGTAGAGGTTTGGGTCAACATTGCTTCTTGTAAATCTAAGCTTCATTAGGTAGCTATCAATGCGAGCATGCCAAGCCCTGGGGACTTGCTTCAATCCATAAAGTGCTTTCTTCAGCTTCCACTCATGAGTCTTCCTGTCATGTACTTCAAAGCCTTGTGGTTGCTCAACATATACTTCTTGAAGAATGCCAATGTAGAAATGTGTTTTTCGCATCCATCTGGTGAAGAGTCCACCTCGACTAGTAGCTAGAGTAACAATAGATCGAATGGTAGTGTAGCGGGCAACTGGAGCAACATTTTCATTATACTCCTCTCCCTCTTTCTGGGAGAAACCTCTAGCCACGAACCTCGCCTTATATTTCTCGATACTTCCATCTGCTCCATGCTTAATCTTATACAACTATTTAGAAGTCATAACAGACTTCCCTTCAGTTCCTAGAACCACTTCCCACACATCGTTCTTAATGATGGATTCAAATCCTTCGGCCATATCATCTTTCCATACTTGTTCTTTCACCACTTCTTCAAAAGTGTGTGGTTCAACTTGTATCATGTTGCTCATAACCGTAACATTGTTGAAAAGTGTAACTAGGTTCGGTCTTCATAATGACATGTAATTATGATTTTATGTAGTGAGATGTAAATAAGAAAAAATAAAATTATCATATTGACTTGCTTCATGGGTTTCATGAGAAAGGGATTTTGTTTTTGAGTCAAGACTCCTATTCAGAGTCATTAGGATTTATTTGTCATCTAGACATAAAATGTTGAGTCATTGTCATGTAAATGAAGTCATGTTACACTTTGTAAAAGGTCAATATTGTCTATGTGAAGTGTCCTCCAAGAACTTGTTACCTAACCTATTCAAGTCGGTTTACAAGCAATGAAGAAGCTGCTAGATAAAGTCGGCCTAACTCCAGTGGTCAAGTCGGCGTAAAGGTCAAGTGAAGAAGTGTATAAATAGCCCTACTCGCCTTCATTTGGTGACACACAATTCGGACAAGAAGTTCGATCTGAATTCGCTCTAAACAGAAGTGCGAAGAGAGTGTAAAAAGGAGTGCGAAGGAGTAACAAAAAGAAGTGCGAATTTTCTACTAGAAGACTATTTTCTGGGTATAGCGAAGTTTCTTCTACGCAGTGCGAAGTTAGGGCAGCGAAGCTTCTTCTGGGGCAGCAAGAGAAGGACTCTTCTGGGTGATCTAAGTAGAGACTGAGTTTCTCTAGAAAAGACCTAAAGACCGAGTTTCTCTAGAGAAGACCTAGAGACTGAGATTCTTTAGGGAAGTTGAGAAGAAGCAGTGGAAAAGATAGAGATTGAGTTTCTCTAGAAGGAGCCAAGGAGAAGCAGTTCCAAATCACAAGGAAAGGCAAAGGAAGGAAGAGGCAGAGCATCAAGGTTGGTGACAAGGTTCTTGAAAGGATACTTTAGTCAAGGGTCCGTGTCATGGTCTTGATACTTATCAATTGAAGATCTAGAAGAAGAATTTTGATCGGGTTTTCCTCTCACGAGGTGACAGGTTTTGGCCCTAGCTGGAAAAGCTTACATACTGTGTCACTTGTCTTTTATTATGCATTTTGGTAATTGTCTTGATGAAAGAACACATTAATAAGCTAATGAAGAAAAGACTATAAGATAATAAGTAAAAGTGCATCACAAGCAATTATCAAGCAGAGAAATTGTTAACTTTGAATGCCCTAGATTTCTCAACATGGTATCAAAGCTTAGGTGTTGAAGATAACAAGGGGCAGTCAAAGCAAGTAGACACACGAGAAGAGATCTTCAAAGAAAGCATCAAAGCAATTTGAAGGCTATCAACGAGATCATGATCTACATCAAAGAAGCCTTAGATCGAAGAATGTAGGAAGAAAGACCGAAACCCTATCAACATCAAGATTAAGGGGGAAGCAAACAACAATCTTACAAGTAAGTCTATGCCTATATTTGATAATATCAAAATGTCTTTTTGCATGGAAAGAATAAATTGGTTGGGGTTGTAAATTGCCTTGTATGGAATAAAAGGAGTGACATTAAGGGATCATTAACCCAACCTCCAAAAGAAGATACTCAAGCTCATGCTAGATACATGAAGGGTGAAGTGAGAGCCCAAAGGATTCTTATAGAATCTATAAAAGACTTTCTAATCCCATATGTATCAAAATTGGAGACTACAAAAGCTATATAACAAACTAGTAGAGTTGTTTTCCGTAAGATATATTGTTCTGGGTGATGTAAGTAGAGCTCGAGTTTCTCTAGAAAAGACGTAGAGACCAAGTTTCTCTATGGAGGACCTAGAGACCGTGATTTTCTAGGGAAGTTGAGAAGACAAAAGCTATATAACAAACTAGTAGAGTTGTTTTCCGTAAGATATATTGTTCTGGGTGATGTAAGTAGAGCTCGAGTTTCTCTAGAAAAGACCTAGAGACCAAGTTTCTGTAGAGAGGACCTAGAGACCGTGATTTTCTAGGGAAGTTGAGAAGAAGTAGTGGAAAAGATAGAGATTGAGTTTCTCTAGAAGGAGCCGAGGAGAAGCAGTTCCAGGTCAAAAGGAAAGGCAAAGGAAGGAAGAGGCAGAGCATCAAGGTTGGTGGCAAGGTTCTTGAAAGGATACTATAGTCAAGGGTCTGTGTCATGGTCTTGGTACTTATCAATTGAAGATCTAGAAGAATTTTGATTGGGTTTTCCTCTCATGAGGTGAGAGGTTTTGGCCTTGGCTGGAGAAGCCTACATACTGTGTCACTTGCCTTTTATTATGCATTTTGGTAATTGTCTTGATGAAAGAACACATTAATAAGCTAACGAAGAAAAGACTATAAGATAAGAAGTAAAAGTGCATCACAAGTAATTATCAAGCAGAGAAATTGTTAACTTTGAATGCCCTAGATTTCTCAACAAACATATCCTTGGTATCGACATGGCTTCTTGCTTTCCTTGAAAGCCCCTCTTGTAGCAACATGTATTTCAACATCTTGTAAGGTATCTCGAAGCCATTGTGGTTTCTTCCTGGCAAGAGGATCACACAGAGGGAGATTTAAGGGGTCACTTAGGCCTAGGCACAAAAGGGTCTTCCAGAATATCCATGACATCATATTTATTTTCAACATTAGTAGGGGGGGAGTGTCCCTTGCTTTCCCAAGGGCGACATCTTCATCAAATGTCACATTGCTGTTAACCTCTATATTCTTTTCACCAGGTACATAGATTCTATAAGCTTTAGAATTTTCACAATATCCAACAGACATACCTTTCTTTCCAGAAGCTTCCACCTTGTTCCTCTTGTCCTTCGGCACATGAAAGTAGACGGGGCAGCCAAAGATCCTCAAATGTCCAACATTGGGCCTTACACATGTGAAAACTTCTTCAGGAGTCATATCACCCAAGGCTTGATGAGGAGTCCTGTTTTGAACATATACTGCTGTGTTAGTAGCTTCGCCCCATAAAAACTTTGGAAACTTTTAATCGTGCAACATAGCTTGGCATGATTGTCATGTTCTTTCTTTCAACCACTCCATTTTGTTCGGGGTTGTAAGGTACAATAATCTCCTTCTTGATTCCAGCTCTCTTGCAAAATCCAATGAACTCATTTGAAATGAATTCCCCTCCGTTGTCAGACCTGAAGACTTTGATTCTCTTTCCAGTTTGATTCTCTATCAACTCCTTGAAGTCCTTGAAGATATCAAATACCTCGTCCTTGTGCTTCAAGAAGAATATCCAATTTTTGCGAGAGAAGTTATCCACAAAGATTATATAGTATAAGTAGCCACCAAGAGATTTCACTGGCATGGGTCCACATAGATTAGAATGTATGAGTTGAAGTATCCCATTAGTCTTGCTTCTAATAGAAGGGAATGGTCCCCTCGCCTTCTTTCCACTAGCACATCCTAGACATATTCCATCATGATTTGCTTGAACCTCAGACATTCTAGAAACCATCTTCTTCACCTTTAGGGAAGGCATCATAGTGAAGGTGAGCGAATCTTCGGTGCCATAATTCACTCTGATGACTGCTACCGTGAACCAATGCTTGGATTGGTCTTCAATTGACTTTATACAGGTCTTCGATCCTAAATCCCAAAGTGAAAGCATCCCTTAAGCGAGATTCCATAGGCTAGGTAAGGACATTTCCATTTATAAAAGCAACCTCCATTCCTTTGTCCTCCAAGGGGTAGATATAGACACTCGATTCTTTTTCAATCTCGACACACACACACACACACACATATATATATATATATATATATAACATCTTGAAGATGTATAGTTTCACCATAGTCCAAATGAAATTAAACAAAACCAAATCCCTTCACAGGATAGGTATAATTGTCCCCTAGAATGATCTTCAAATTTGTCTCCCTCTCAACCAAGTTTGAGAGGACTTCACGATACCTTGCGAAGTGTCTAGAGGCCCCACTATCTACCAACCAATTATCAAACAAAATTGGAGGAAAGGAACTAGATAAAGCAGAAATAAGAAAATATTCATATTGAGTAGCAGTTGCATTATTTTCATACATTGAGTTACTTGATCTCTTTTGAGGATTGTGGCCTTCTACACGTTTAGCAGGAGCCTCTCTTCTTCTTCTATCATAGAACCTATTGTTGTTGAAGCCACGATCATTGTTGTGGGACCTAGGAGCATTTCCATTTTTCGGACCATCTTTGACAAAGTGACTATACTTATGGCATTTGAAACATTCAACTTTGAAATATAAACAATCAATGAATCAATAATAATCTTCCTCGCTTTGATCTCACCTTTCTTGTACTTAGCTTTGAGAGCAGCATAAGCGTTCTTCGGAGGCTCAGGTACCTTGCCTTCAACATATTCCAAGAGATCATTTTCTTCCAAAGTCATCCAACCTGGTTCTCCAAACTGCATAGTTAAATGAGTTATTCAACTTCTCTTCAATGTTGAAGTATGTGGTAAACATCTTGACCC
>APFE031229796.1:67052-156577 GCA_000404065.3 Pinus taeda
TATGTCTTGACCAAGTCAAATAAGCTCCTTCAAAGGTTATTGCTCGTCTCCTTGTGCTTGTCTTTACCTCAACTTTGATACCATGTTAATTTTCTTGTGTTCTATGCTTGACACAATCACTTATTACAGTTCTTCTTTAATTAGCAATCAATTTCCAATATAATTTCAATCTTCCAGCAAAAATAAACAATTATAGAGAAAATAGTAAACCAAATGCACAATAGAAGACAACCAAGAACAATAAAGACACAATAGTTTGGTCAAAGACTAGGGAAAAACCCCACAAGGGGGAAAACCCTTTCCAAATTCTTCTTTTATTAGATTGTCATCAAATGTTCAGCAGAGAGATACAATGTCCAAGTACATCAACAATGAGTCAAAAGTCAAAGCCTTGACTAGACAAATCAACCATCCAATTTACAATCAAAGAAGAGCAAAAAAGTCAAATTTGGTCAAAAGTCAAATCTACAAATTTTGGTCAAAGTCAACAGCAGTGGTAGCAACCCTAACCAGTCAATGTTCAAATGTGCTCCAACTAGTTTGGTCAAACAGTCAGAGAGTGTGTTCTTCTTTCCTTAGTCAAACCTTCTCAAAGCAGCGTCAAATTTTTGGTCAATGGAGAGAGAAAGTCATTGTTCACATTTGTGGTCAACCCTTGTCAAACCTGTGGTCAACCTTGGTCAGCTAGCCCAAAAAAGTTTGGTCTCTTTCCTAGTCAATGCGGCCTTCTAAATCGGAGATAAATTCAAAATTTCCAAGTCAAATGAAGTCAAAGCTGCCCTACCATAAAAAGTCAAAGAACCAAACATAAATGTCTTCCTTCCCTTTGCATGTTTGAACTTGGACCTACAATTTGAGATCTAGACGAACCGAACAAAAGAAGATGTGAATGTGTGATGATGCCTCCAAGTGATGCCATGTGTGGTATATTTCTATGTGTCCTCAGAAGTCAAATTTCCTTGCCAAGGCCGTGTGAAGATGAGGGTTTCACATTAAAAATAATATTTTTCCTTGTGCAAATTAAATTCTTCCAAGGGCTAGTTGGGTCTCTAATAGTTGGGTCTCCAAAGGGTGAGGAGGGCTTCCCAAAGGAGGGAATTTCTCCTTGAGCTGCCAAATATCAAAAAAGGGAATTGAAGAAGGGATGCTCATTATGGATGATTGTGTAGGGGAATTTCAACATGTTAGTACCTTCAATGTGAGGATACATATGGGTGATGACAATTTGATGGAGCACCAATTGTGGGTTCCAAATATAAGAGGAGAGTAGCAATGAATAATTTTTGTTTTATGAAGACATGGAATGCATCCATGTTACGTTCATAGAGAACCTGTGGACGTTGCGGCTTGTTACACAGATGAGTGGTGAATAGATGGCAAAGAAGGTGGTATAGGTGATGAAACAACTAATAAAGATGATGTTGAAATCAATAAAGGCTACCTAGTTTGATTAGCTTCTCAGGTGAGGTTCTAGAGAAAGGGAACTGAACAAGGGATGCTCATTATTGATGATTGTTTAGACCCTAGGGGAAATTCAACATGTTAGTACCTTCAATGTGAGGATACATAAGGGTGATGACAATTTGATGGAGCACCAATTGTGGCTTCCAGATATGTAGGAGAGTAGCAATGTATAATTTTTGTGTTATGAACACATGGAATGTGGAATGTATCCATGTCTCTCTCATAGAGAACTTGTGGACGTTGCTGCTTGTTACACAGATGATTGGTGGATAGATGTGTACCATACACTATCTTCTCATCATCAAATTTTATAGTTAGCTTATAATTAAGATGTATTTCTTTCTCATACAAGTGTTGAGTTGTAAAGATTTTGAACTTTTGTGTTGTGGGTAAAGGTCTCAAAATACTATTTTAGTGTTAAGGGCGTGGGGGTGGCCATGGTGGTGGGGTGGGCTGTTGAAGTAATAATACTCCAACATTATTATTTTTAGGAGACATAAATGATAGTATCTAGAAATTAATATTCAGATTGAATGTAAGATGATTAACCTTAATGCCTCTGAAACCAGATTTGCCCTTAGAGGGCCACGTGTCCGAATCTGTTGAATCAGATACAATTCGACCTAAATCGTGTCTGGATTTCGTGACATGTCGTGTTCGATTGGGACACGATCAAATCCAGATCGTGTCCCGATCGGACACATCGTGTCCCGAATTCAGAATTCTCGGACCCGCGCGACCAATAAAGGGCGAAAATGACTCTTTTTTTCTTCATTTGCTGTCATGTATTTTGCAATAGTTGAGTTGTGGGTTTGCTGTGAGGAGTTTGGAGCAAGGAGCCAAGGGTTTGGAGCATTTTCAAGGAGATTCAAGCAACAAGTAAGTGCATTTCCTCTCTATTTTTTTGCATTTGTATTACAACAATTTGTATATGCATTTTTTTTACAAATTTGTGCATGTTTTGTTTATTTTTTTTTTCACAGTATTCATGGCTCAATCAAGGGCAGCAGGTAGGGGGCAAAGGAAGGGGAAGAATGTCCCCATTGGAGATGCTCGTCCTCCCCCAATATCATCAGAGTCTGCAGCAAGTAATGTTGAGGGAAGACTTCCTCCTAAAGGTAACATTGAGAAATATCCCTTGTGGAAATATGTCACAAGAGAGGATGGGCCAAGCAGCAAGGGGAAGGGAGGAGGCAATGTGAATTGGAGATGCAACTTTTGCCACAATACTTTCACAAGCACATATTATCATGTGAAAGGCCATTTGTTGGCTTTACCAGGTTGTGGAGTTGGAGCTTGTACATAAGTTTCTTTACAAAAGAGGAAATAAATGGAAAAAGAGTTCACTGTTGGTATGGAAAATGTGGCTGCCAAAAAAAAAAAATGGTGACCCCCTTCCATTTTTGAGGAAATGCACCAGCAAATTTCCATTTGAGAGTTCTATTGGGGGACAAGCAGCAAAAAGAAAGGCAATTTCACTTGGTCCAATGGACAAGATTTTTCAAAAAGAGAAATGGGAAGAGCTTGATCTCACCATTACTTTTTTTCTATCAAAACTTCATATCCTTTAATGTTGCACGCTCACCTCTATTTAGTGAGATGTGCCGAGCTCTAACTCATGGGTCTCCATCATGGCATGTGCCTCCTAGTTCAGAGAAGCTTAGAACCACATTGTTGACGAAGGCAAAAAAGGAGGTGCAAAAAATGCTTGAGCTTATTAAAGCATCATGGCCAACATTTGGGTTAGCATTGTTTCTGATGGTTGGACAGATCCGGCAAGACATCCACTCATCAGCTTCATGGTGTCTTCCTTGAATGGTCTAGTTTTCTTGAAAGTAGTGCATACACTTGGAGAATACAAGGATGCACAATTTATGAGTGAGTTGTTTATTAAAGTTATTGAAGATGTAGGTGTTGATTATTGTGTGCAAATCATTACAGATAATGCCCCTGTTTGCAAGATTGCTGGCATGATTGTGGAAGCTAAATATCCACAAGTGTTTTGGACACTTTGCATTGTCCATTCATTCAACTTAGCACTGAAATCCATTGCTTCTAATGTGCTTTGGTTTGGTAACATATCCGTAACTTTGTGCAAAATCATACAAATGCCCTCACTATCTACAAGGAGTACAACAATCTATCATTTTTGAAGATCGTTGATACTCGGGTTGCCTCTTCATTCATCATGTTGAAAACATTGAGGGAGGTCAAGACCACTCTTGGGGCCATGGTTATTTCAGAGTTTTGGTCTTTTTGGAGAAAGACAGATCAACTAGCCTCTAAAAGAGTGAAGGACACAATGCTAGATGATGCTTGGTGGGAGAGGGTAGATCTAATTATTCAGATCATGGACCCTATAATTTCTTTGCTTTGATTTGCAGATACAGACAAAACCATCCTAGGAGAGGTTTATGAGGGACTGGATTCCATGATTGAGTCTGTGAGGAGCATTATTCTACAGAGTGAGTACCTCGAGTATGAGACATCACCAGAGGCCTTCTGTGGTACTATACAAGTTATTCTTTGTTGGAATTTTTAAGTTTAACCAGTTAGAAATTCTTCCTATACTATCTGATTTATTTCTTCCTACTTGTTCAATTTCTTAACAAGTTCTTTACCATGTAAATACTGAAAATAAATACAAGTACAATATCAACACATACAGATCATCAACTGAAAGTAAACAAGCACACAAGTGACACCGTTGTTTTTGGACTAATGTCTCCGAAAAAACCCAACGTGGGAAAACCAGTGTCGCTATTCAGAGGGTTTTATTATTATGCAGTTTCAGAATATAACCAGGGTGCCAGAAATGGCTCACCCAACAGAGAATGCCCTCGGCAATAGTACCTCTCAGTCGGAGACAAATATTTTAGCTAAATCACAGATGAACTGTAAGGGCTGAGCTGATGTAAAGAACCATTTCTGAAACTATAAAGATTTACTGAACTGTAAATATTGTAAGGAGTTTTTATAGAGCTATCTATTCTAAACAGAGTATGAAACTTTAAGAAAAATTTCTGTTCTAAATTTATGCAAAACATCATATGACTAATTGCTTGATTCGATGATAAGTACTTACTTGGTCTGCTGCGGATGTCTGCTGCAGATGAAAATGTTTCAGAACTCCTCCAGTTCGCTCTCGTTTACCAAAAGACCGAAACCACCCAGCCAAACTGAGAAGAACCTCGCTACTCAGTCCAGTAAGCAAACTGTTCCCCCGTGCCTAGAAACCTTAGAACAACCAGCACTCCTTCCATTGGTAACTCAAGTTTTCTTCTTCAGTATCCCCTTCGTTCTTTCGTCTTCTTTCCGATCCCCCTTCCCAAACTCTTTTTTTTGGTTTATAAACTGTTTCTTGGCGGTGGCCGTCCTTCCTCCAACACCCACCGCTTCATTTCCTCGTGACACCCTTCCCATGTCGTGTCATATACATTTCTTTTTTTAAAGGTTATATTGATTTTTGATTAACTTTCCTTTTGTCTGATTTTAATATAAAGGGTTAGACTTATATTAAAATACTTTATCATTAGTTTATTTTTGTTATTTTATTAATTGACTAATATAATTTATTTACTAAAATTTATTTAATATTACTTTTATAGATAGGTCGTTACATGAACAATCCCACAACAACAATGTAGCTTTTGTTGCTCTACGTCACCCTGATAGGGACTGCGTCACGCTATCCAGCTCTCAATCTGTCCCACGAAATTCTCCCAACCTGCCTCTAAGCCCTGCGTTAGCCTCTTTGCCCTGCGTTAGCTTCTGAAGCCTCTGCGTCGACTCCTAGACCCTTTGCGTCTCACATGTTGGCCCTCTTTGGCTCTGCGCAGCTCTTGGTTGCCTCTGCGTGGTCACTGGATGGCTCTGCGTCAACCTCTCCCGGCTCTGCGCTGATCTTTAAGTCTGCCTCTCTGCTATGTATTCACTGCCCCTCAGTTGCAACTCAGATCACTCACTCGGTTTCCTCAGCAAACCCTGCCCCAAAAAATTGAATTCTTGATCTCTCTTAGTGTGTGCTCCAACGGACCCTCAAGCCTCCTCTTATACTTTTCTCATTGGTTCATCAACGACTGAGATTAAATCTCTAATCAACAACTAAGATTAGATTTGGCTTGATCCATGACTTTTGGAACCTCTTAACCTAGTTTTATATTAATACACATTAATATTTTATTTTTCCTAAGTTTAGACTTGGGAACTTCATTAAAAATATTAATTATTTTAATATCTCCCAAATCAGTTAGAATTTGCCCAAACCATTTCTGGGTCTTGGAGATCTCATGTGTTTTAGCCTCTCCACCAATTTTCATGGCTAGAGCACATCCGATGCTACCCCAAATCAACATTCTTGTCAGCATATAGGACAAGAATTGCACTCCTTTACATTGTTTGGCTGACTCATTGAACCCAAAATACTACAACCATGAGTGGCTGAATGGTGGACCTTCCCGCAGATTCCCTCCTCACATAGATGGTGAAATCTCACAGGGGAGGAAAGATGCATTCAGGCGCGTTTTTCAAGATAGAGCATTGCTTGATGAGGTGGAGGATGCCTTTGCAGAGTTTTCCACTGGCACTGGTTGATTTGCAGGATATGATGTGATTAGAGACAGGGGGGCTAAGAAGCCATATTCTTGGTGGGAAAATCATAGGGCAACAAGCCCTCCTCTACAGCAGTTAGCCATGAGGCTCCTCTCTTAGGTGACTTCATCCTCTTGTTGTGAGAGGAATTGGAGCACATATGGGAATTTGTATAGTGTTAAGAAGAGCAGGCTTGAGCAGTCTAGGGCAGAGACAATGGTGTATGTGCACACCAACTTTCGTCCTATTTACAGGCAGAGGGAAGAGTGGTTGAAGGGAATGACAAAGATGTGGGATGTCTTTCCTGATGATATGGGTATGGATAGCAGTGTTGAGTTGGCATTGGCCAACATGGATTTCAATGATCCAGTGCTAGAGCGTGTTAGATTTGATGATGGTGATATTGTAGAGGGGTCATCTTCCACACCAGCAGATGCAGTGACGACTATGGATACATGGGAGGAGGAGGATGCAGAGGAGAGCAATGGTGACCATGATGATAAGGACAATCACGTTGATTCTGATGATGACTATGAGGATTGATGACTCATGAGTCATGGGCTATCTACTGCCTTGAGGCTTGTATACCTGTAGTTGTTTTGTATTTTCTATTTCTATTTGCCATTGGCATTGCACTACCTATGTAACACATTTTGATTTTGATGACTTAATGAGAAAACTACAGCTGTTAGTGTCTTTATCTTACTATCTTGTCTTTCTCCTATTGGATCATTGATGAATTGAATATGTATTATGATTTATCATTTATGAATTTAGAATTTATGATTCATTGATTTATCATTTATGTGACATGTATTTGAATTTTGTATGTACTATGCATGCTATAATGTTACTTACTTTGTAAACAGTAAAACTAACATCTAGATGAAGATCTATGTTTGAAATCAATGAATTTGTATTATTAATGAGAATTTGTGTAAGAAATATCTAATTTTTAATATATATATATATATATTAATAAAATAATATACGTGTCCTGTTCGGGGGGTCAACGTGTCCGAATCTGACACTCGAATCCTTGTATCTGACTAATCCTGAATCCCTGTGTCAGGTTACTTAGCTTAATGCTAGTCTGGTAGTTTAACTACATAGTATTTAGCGTAGTTCAACAGTTTAAAATTGCACCTAGCATGATGTATTCAATTTGAATAGATATGATTATTACTGTCTTACCGTCTGTTATATTTCTCCGTCTTAATTTGCAAATTCTACATATATGATGAATTTTACACATATTTCCTCATTATGTTATTTCTGTTCTTTCCTTGTGTATGTCACTTATTATTTACTATTCTCGTGGTCTAAAATGAAAATTCTTTGCCACTAGACATCATGAAAGGCAGTGGTTTTGCATTACTTCGTTTGATTCTGTGGATAAACTTGGACGTCTTTTTTTGTATAAGCTTGTGAGAATATAGTTAATAAAACAAAATATCAGTGAAATTCTCTTGATGATGCAATTTTTTCCTGTGTGCAGTGCAATTCTCTGGTATTATAGGAGACAGACAGGCAATGGTAAGAGATTATCAGCCTTTTTCACATAGTGAAGGCCATTTAGATCATCTTGATTACGTTTCAAAAACTAATCTTCGTTTAGAAACTAAAATCTAAGGTGCCATAATGCTGCAGGTCCATTAGAAAGTTTTTTTTTATTAATGTTTTGATTTTGAACTTCAAATGTTTGCAACTATATCAGGCTGAGTTATTAGCTTAGAATTCTGCTTGTCAACATTAATGCTGTTACTTATTCATGTTTGTTAGATTATAATGCTTACATATGTAATAATTTCAAGTTGTTAGGAATTAAGCTATAGTTGCTTGATGGTTGAGATAATCACACTCAACCACCTCGTCTTGAATAAGTAGTTGTAAGATCTTATAACCATTTGCAATATCTATAAAAGAGATACACAATTGGAATGATGAACCAGAACTAATACTGAATATCTTCTTCGAGTTCCCTTTAGCTGTTCATTCTTCAGTGTGGTTATTATTGTGCCTCCAGTCTTATTCTGATATAGTATCAGAGCCACACTCCCATTGAAGAACATTTCTGTCTGGTGGCCAATATTGCTGTCCAGGTGAAAGAGGAGATGCGCTTTTGAAGATGCAATAAATGTTGTAAAACATCAGAAATCAGTGGTTTCCTGTGTTGTCCTCACTGGATGCAGCAACCTCTCAAGGCAACTAGAATCCAGTGCTTGATATTGTTGATAATCTCTTCTTCGTTTAGGAAGTCCACATCCCCTTCGACAGAGCAATTTATGATTCCAGTAGTATGGGACACAGATATAGCCAAGCAAATTCCATAGATCGGAAGACAATATTTTTACAACCTTTCCAATGTAGTAAATATCAGAGGTCTGGAGATTTCATCTGTGGAAGTGTTCACTGCATGTTCTTTTTTGCATGCTATCTAAACTTACAGTTACACGCGGTCTGAGCACCATGACCTAGGTTTCCTTGAGCACTAATTATGGAGGAGGTGCATTCACATAATGGGAAGGAATCCATTCGTGTTGTGGACTGAAACTGAATCTCTGACACTGTGGCTAATACTTGGAGAAATTATGGTATTGGCAGACTTGTCTTTCCTGTAAAGATTATTTTTAACATCAGCATGGCAGAGACTATTCAACAGCCACGTCTATTCTATTGCATGAAGAAGACAATGTACTTTTGTTTCATTTTCTTTTGTTCATTTCATTCGAGAGACTCTCTCAAGACGTACATGTTTCCTCCCCTCCAAGAATTAGGGGGAGGGGAGAAGAGTGTGGGCACTTGTTGATCATGTTTACGGATTTCTTCGAGGGTGCTAAAGAGATGCTCTAAGGATAATTTTCTTGATGATATTGGTCAATCCTGGCTAGGACCCCGAAGTCTTCAATGCAAACATGGTGCTTAGTTTTTACAGCATGCTCAATAAGAGCAGGGGAACAAGACCAACAATACAATCCAGATGGTTGTCCAGATATAAATCTCAAAAAAATACTATCAATACAGTCGGGAGGACTAGAAGGGTCCATACTTCGAAGATAAAAAGGGATGCAATGGAAGAGTATCTTTTCAATAGTCCAGGATGCTGGTGGATCAAGAGACTATACCTCCTTGGAGTTGGGGTTATGAGACATGTATGTGGGGATTGCTTTCCAATAATTATGGAGAGATACAAGATATGGAATTTTGGCATCATACCTTCATGAGCTTTACAAGACATTGCAAGTGCTAATGATGTCCAATGATGTTGGGAAAAGTGGATCACCACTGGAGACTATATCTCTTGGTGGATTAGGGAGTAGCTTAAAGGAGTCTTACTAGTCCAAACATTGTTTTCAAAGATGAAGCGCCTCTAAAGGATGTCTGGTTCTATTTTTAGCTGTGTTAATGTATATTTGCTTTTGGTGAGTTTTATTTTCAGCTGTGTAAGCCTTAAGGGGTGGCTAGATTTTTTTTGTTTGCTTAGTGGTGTGAGTCCTGAGATGATTGCACACTTAACCTTTGGCTTGAGAAACCACAATCTAGGGGCATCTAAGCCGTCAAAATCACCTTGGGATCGCACCCGACCTGGGCCATACCAACTCTTAACATAGTTGGATATTTCCCCATGAAGTTTTGAATCGACTACCTTCACATCCTAGAGTGCCTTAACAGAACACCCCATTACTGTCTATTCTACACCTCGTGGGCGAAGAAGTGGTTGTTAGATTATAAGGCTTATAGATGTAATATTATCCAACTGTTAGGCATTAAGCTATTCTTGCATGATTAGTCCAAACATTGTTTTCAAAGGCCAATTCTCTGAAGGATGTCTGGTTCTATTTTTAGTTGTGTTAATGTATGTTTGCTTTTGTTGAGTTTTATTTTCAGTCGTGTAAAGCCTTAAGAATGGGTGGTTAGAGTTTTTTTGTTTGCTAAGTGGTGCAAGTCCTGAGATGATTGCACACTTAACCTTTGGCTTGAGAAATCGTGACCTAGGGGCATCTAAGCCGTCAAAATCACCCGGAGATCGCCCCTGGCCTCGGCCACACCAACTCTTAACATAGCTGGATATTTGCCCATGAAGTTTTGAACCAGTGACCTTCACATCATGAAGTGCCTTAACAAAACACCCAATTACCGTCTATTCTACGCCCCATGGGCTAAGAAGGGGTTGTTAGGTTATAAGGCTTATGGATGTAATATTATCCAATTGTTAAGCATTAAGCTATTCTTGCATGATTTGTCCAAACATTGTTTTCAAAGGTCAAGTCTTTGAAAGATGTCTGGTTCTATTTTTAGTTGTGTTAGTGTATGTTTGCTTTTGGTGAGTTTTATTTTCAGTTGTGTAAGCCTTAAGAAGGGGGTGTTAGATTTTTTGTTTGTTTGCTAAGTGGTGTGAGTCATAAGATCACTGCACGCTTAACCTTTGGCTTGAGAAACCACGACCTAGGGGCATCTAAGCCGTCAAAATCACTCGGGGATCGCACCCAACATAGGCCACACCAACTCTTAACATGGATGGATATTTGCCCACAAAGTTTCAAACCGGTGACCTTCACATCACAAAGTGCCTTAACAGAACACCCCATCATTGTCTATTCTACCTCTTGTGGGCTAAGAAGGGGTTGTTAGATTACAAGGCTTATGGATGTAGTATTGTCCAACTATTAGGCATGAAGCTATTCTTGCATGATGTTTGAGATCATCATTCAATCACCTCCTCTCAAATAAGTAGTAGTTTTATCTTATAACCATTTGTAATATCTATAAAAGAAACATAAACTTTTATAATGATTAACTGGACCTAATATTGAATATCTACTTTGAGTTCCTCCCGCTGTTCTTTCTTCACCATGGTTATTATTGTGCGTCCATTGTTATTCTGATATGTTTATGCTTGTACCTCCAATTTTTTATATGTTTTATTAATGAATTTGTCATTTTTTTCTTCCATTTTGTAGAGGCGATATCTTTATTTTAAATTTTTAGAGCATTCTGATTTTGATATTAGTGAAATGATTGCAAGGCATGCCTAAACTCTTTGTTTTGTTTTTCACACTCAAGCTTATATTCTGCTGGAGTTTGGTGGATTTAGACACAAAGTATGTTAATAACATCCAAGTTATTTGGAAGGGTTAAGTTTCATAATTATTTGATATATCTATTAACTCTATCAAGTTGCTAGCTTAATGGGTAAGCAATATTGAAGGTAAGATGTACATATTGTAACTCTTCCCCTTTCTTCTTTGGTAGATATGCATTCACCATAGAGCGTTTGGTAGATGTTGCTATGGGATGATTTGTAAAATATGGTCGAAAACCCTAAATTATCAAAACATCATTAAATCAGTTGAAATTATAAAATGATTAACCACAATAAACACTCATGAAAATCCTAATTTTTACATAATAAATGTAATTTTTCAAACCTCCAAGATTAACCACTTCCAGTAAGTACTTCCATTCAAGTGCTCCATAATAGTACATTTGCATTATGGCCTATGTGATGGATATCATTTTTGAGCTGATTTAAGCTGCATTGTTTATACCAACACTTGCAAAAAAATAATGGTTATAATTATGTAATATTGCAATAGAAAATTGTTGAGAAATCTAGGGCATTAGCATTTTTGTTGATTTCTCTCAATCAGTAACTGCTTGTGAGAGACTTTTCCTTCTTTAGATTAGGATTTACTAATTGCTTAAGTTATTAGTCTTCTTTTAAATCAAACAATTACCAATGCATGCACATAAATAGAAGAGACACAGAATGTAGGCTATCAGCCAGGTCCAAAAACTCTCACTCTTTCAGAGGAAGACTTGCACAAATTCTTCTTATAGAGATTCCAGTTGTTGAATACCAAGACCAAGACCCTTGATCTAGTAGCCTCTCCAAGACCAAGACACAAGTCCTCTTCCATGTTTTCGTTTACTTTCTCGATTTCTTCTACTTCAGGTTTCGCATCATATGTGATGATACCTAATTGTGATCATTGTGCTTGTGAAGGGTGTCAAACTTCTCCTTCAATAGTTATACCGAATCCTACTGCCCTTTTGAGATACCACCGAGACCTTGTTCCTTGTAACAACAACTAGACCTTGTCACACACTCATGACCTTCCTCTTGTGCAACACCAAACATAAGAAACTCTTGTCACTTGTATCCCTTCTAGTCACGACAATGTATCCATCTGAAACTCAGAAAGAGATCCATACTTCTGTTGACTGAGATTAACCCTTTCATCTCTTCCTAGCTGTCCCTTCTTTGTCTATCCGTATTGCTCTCATGACTTGACATTCGAACTTGTCACTTATTCACTATCCCTGTGATTTGAATCTCAGAGGGATTCGGGTTCCCTTTCCTCTCCCTGAACTGTGGCCTTTACCGAACTATAACCTTCATCGAAATGGTTATTTGAATCAAAGGTAATCCAAACTTGTCTTCTATCACAGTGATCCGAAAAAACTCAGAGAAAGATGTCCGAAATTCTGTGTTTGGGAAATAGGCCGAGGTGCCTATTTATAGTGGTCTGTCTGTCATATTAAGTCTACATATTTAAATGAATAGGTGTGTCTCCATAATGAGAAGCCGACATGAAGAGAGGACTTTGTGCTTGTCGTTGGAGGGCTATATAGATTCATATATATTTGACACATGCCAAGAAGGGCTCTTCATACATGACATTGATTCTTTGACTTTAATGACAAATCCTAAGGCTCTTAATGGGAGCCATCTAAACAAAATCTCTTGCTCATGAAACCCATGAAGCAAGCATCACAAAAATAATTTTATTTTCTTCTTTTCATCATTTACAAAAATCACAATTACATGTCATTATGAAGATCGAACTTAATTACACTTTTCAACACTCCCTCTTAACTAGGGAGGTATTCATAATGGTACTGTTGATTTGGGGTAGCATTATATGTGCTCTAGCCACAAAATTTGGTGGAGAGGTTGGGGCACATGAGATCTCCAATACTCAGAAAGGGTTTGGGCAGATTCTAAATAGATCAAGAGATATTAAAATAATTAATATTTTTAATGGAGTCCCTAAGTCTAAACTTAGGGAAAATAAAATACTAATGTGTATTAATATGAATGTTTGTTAGAATGGTCCAAAAGACATGGATCAAGCCAGATTTGATCTTAGCTGTTGATTAAGGACTTAATCCCGGCTGTTGATATGTCAACAGGAAAAGTATAAGAGGAGGCTTGAGGGTCACTTGGAGAATACACCAGAGTGATCAATGATTCTATTCTCTAGAGCGGGGTTTGCTAAGAGAGATAGAATTAGTGATCGGGAGTTGCAGCTGAGGGGAATTGAGTACAGAGAGACAGAGGGAGAGATAGTGCTGGGAGAGCAGCGCAGTAGCTAGGGAGTGTGACGCAGAGCCAGCCAGGGCTCATGCAGGGCCACGCAGAAGCAGCCAGGAGCTGCGCAGGGCCTCAGAGAGGCCAGCGTTGCTGACGCAGAGGGCCAAAGGGCTGACGAAGGGCCTCCTAAGGCTGTCGCAGACCCATCTAGGGTGATGCAGGGCCAACTTTGTGCAGAGAGGGGCTGACGCAGTCCAAAAAAGGTCGACGCTGGGGTTTCTGGGGCAGATTGGTGTTGAGGAGCTGCCGAAAGGATTATCCGGGGTTTCAGCCAGGAGATTTGTCTCAAACTGAGAGGTATTACTGCCAAGGAAATTCTCTGCTGGGTAGGCTAATTTCGACACCCAGATTGTACTCTGATATTGCTTAATAAGAAAACCCTTAGATAGTTGCACTGGTTTTCCCACATTGGGTTTTTCTGGGGACATTGGTCCAAAAATAACGGTGTCATATGGTGTGATTGTTTCTGTTTCCTTTAGTTGTTGATCTGTAATATGTTGAGCATGCACTAGTGTTTATTTTCAGTATTTCCATTGTAAATAATTTGTTAACTAAAATAACAAGTAGGTAGGAATAAATAAGATAAAGTGCATGGAGGGTTTCTAACTAAGTAGACTTAGAAACTTCAACAGGTAATTGGTCATTCTCAATTTGAAGAATTTCACATAAGAAGAGTCGGATTGGTAACCCATCTCTGTATAGCATCATATAAACCAACATTGTCACATAACAAGGCCTTGAGTAACAATTCTATCTCTCCACGAGATCTAAGCACAATGATGGCGAGTCCAATGATGTATAGACACCATAATCATTGTCTCTCAAGGTACACACTACATATTCCACCCTTGTGTTCAATGAGTATAACCTTCCATGGGACTATTCTTATCTTGGGTAGCCAACCCTCAAAGAATATCGGTCCTCCATGACTCCTCTTATTTCAGATGCCCTATATCATCCTCAAAGAGTATCAGATGCCAAATGATTACCCAATCCTCTACTCCGTCTTCCCAATTGAAGACAAGAATAATGTGTCTATCTCTCCCTCTCAATGTGTCTATCTCTCCCTCTCAATTAGGGAGAACATATCAATTCCTAAGCTCCTTGGCTCAGGAATTTCAAGCTTCCTCTTAATTAGGGGCCAGGAATGACAACTCCTCAACCAGCTGCTTGAAGAGCTCCTTCCTTTGATGTCATGAATTTGTTTGTCAAGGAGTCTTCATCTCTTGTGGCTTCTTCATAGGGCACAAACCATTCATCACTTTCATCCATGAGTCAGTGATGTCATCATTCCTTTCATTAGAAAGTGATCCATCAGTCCGCATTTGGTCTTGCTTCATGTCATGCTTCCTTCTTCATGTAGTATTCTTTGGAAGGGTCTTACATCCTTCTACGTGGTCCTCTAGGAAGACATCCACAGTTCTTCCCTTGGCAACCCAGCATAAGCCCATCCAGATAATTGTTCAAAATAAGAAATGAACATTTAAATCAAACCTACCTTTGTGATGGTCTTTCATCATGACATCTTCCTGCAGGTATCAACATCCTGCATACATGTTGACACATCAGAGTGGCCTCGTTCCTCAACAGAAACGTCCCTCGATAATTGATAACCACACATGTTTCGAAGCAATTTCGATCTCACGGCTTGCTCTTCAGTAATGATGTTGACCAACACACTATATAGCTTGGCCATTAATCGTATTGCACACTAACAAAGGTGCAGAACATCTTTCAATGCACATTATCTTTGCATGTGAATTCATTCACGCATAGATATTCCTGATCAGCCTCCACTCTGTCACGAACATAAGGAACTGGAACCACGCACACAAAGGTAGTCCTAATGATGAACAATTGCTACCGCTTTGATATGCTGCTCCAGAATGCCTCAACTGACTATATTTCACATGAAGTTTAATTCGCCCAACAATAAAAACTCGTCCACGTGAATCCAACAATCTCGGTTGGCTAACCTTCAATCACAACAATCGGTTGAGTGGCAATTTGGGCCCCACGACAACTTCACGTAGCCACTTAAAACGTCTGTCCTTCATGCAAAACTCTGGCTAGGATAAGAAGTTTATCAACAAAATAGTCTTTCATTCACAGGTCGTACGAATTCAACTGCATGCACCCAAGTATTGGACTTTATACCAATCTCTGACCAGAATAGACAACGATTCATCGCATTTCATTATGCACATGGAGCATTTCTCTGACAATCAACTTTCAGCTTATAATTTATCCATTCAACACTTTGCACCAAATCTTATTTAATTGCTTCCTGCTCAAATCCTTCCTTCCAACCTTAGTTCTCCTCACGCGGGCTGTCACGCACTAGCACGACTTTAAATCTGTTGTTGCACAATGCTTTATGATGTCCAAAGTGCGCTTGACTCCAACAAATAAAGTCACAGTTACTCTTTGTTCATTCGTTCTAGGCAATTTGAACTCCCAAACAACCATTCATTCACACACCAACGTTTAATCTCACGCACAACAACTGCTACAGGCTACGCAGATGGATCTGAGGAAGCTAAATTCATGCACTGGCGTGCTCAAGTTAGCATTTGGCATTTCAACAACTCGGAAACCAACTCGGATTTGATCAGAAGTGCGGATGGCTCTATGTTCAACGATGAATGCTACCAATAATAATTTTAGAAATTCACCCTTTCTTCCAGGAATTTGATCCTTGAATAAATGCGGCTTTTGAAATTACAAAGATCGGCTTCAAGGGGTGCGAGCTACGTGGGCTATGATCCGGCCTGATTTTACTCTTGACGTGGGCAATTTGTCCAAGTCTCCTCCGGTTGCCAGATGCACTGAGTTTATTCGCCACCTGTAATTACTTTTGGCCCTGTTACTGCAGATTGCAGAGAACTGCAGCCTTCCAGAATGTTAAAGTCGACCCCTTGACTTGTAAATTTGGCTTTGAATAGTTTGGTCCAAATTATTTTATGAAATTATTCAATCATAAAAAATTGTAGAGCCGTTAATATTTGGAGACAATTTTGCACACACCATTAGTTCAGGAAATTGATAATCTTGGCTAACTTCACGATCTTGCAGGCTCCCTCATAGCTGGCCAAGATCATGCTTTGATACCACTGTAATGTCCCAAACGGGATATTTTTTCTAAATTTGCAGAAATTGAACTCAACCCAAATTTCACCATTAAATTATCATTCATTTAACGAAAGATTGCCATGTAAAATATAATAGATAAAATGCATGCAATTCCATAAAACAATAGGCATAAAATAATCTCAGCTTTATTATAATATAAACTGAGGTTTACATGCCGATGCAATAAAATAACTGCAATGGGAAACTGGCCTCAAGAATCTGCTCCCATACTGCTTTGACCCCCCAAAACTGAACTGAAATATCATTGCTCAACTCTCATGTGAATTCTGGATGAGTTCACCAAGGGGAGATGGGTATTCACCCAATCTCACTGAATCACCTGAGGGTTTTTGTATTGGGGCTACTGCTGGAGTAGAGAACCGAGTTCTCAACCTCATACAAGAAGAAATATCAAACCCAAGTTTTCCTCTAATGGCCTCCTCCTCCTCTTTTATAGATCTGATGGACCCCTCTAGAAGCTCTTATTTTATTATTATTTTAATCATTGAGCACATTTCCCTTAATTAAAATATTCTTTTTAATGTGGGAAAATGGTAAATTGGCCACCATGCTTCCTCAAGTCACTGAAAATCCCTTATAGCCATCTCATCCTGTAGGTCTTCTTGTTCCGGTTCCAACGAGCTATTACACTGTGTTCTACCAAGTATTCCTCCCGAAATGCCACCTTAAGCGTAATTAATGGAGTCAGGACCATTAATAACTCGGTTTTTGAAAGTTGTCGGAATGCAACGAAACGAAAGGAAAACTATGCGGATGATGGAATATACCAAGCGGATGCCATCGGACCTCATAAAAACTCCCCAAAATCCCATGAAACACCTCCTGAAGCCCTTCAGCCCGTTGATGAAGCAAACCTACACCTGTGGCCTGTCTGCCCCAGCCCTGAAATTCCATCTTAACCATGCCACGAGAAACACCAGAAAAAGGAACATTACAAGCTTCTTTGTTGATGGTGATTGATGAGGATGTTTTGGTGCTTCCTTGGATGATCTTCTTCAAGGATAAGGAGGGTATCCTTGCTGCAATGATAGGGAGCTTGCTTTATAGCTTTTGAAGATGAAGATAATGCCTTCTCGCCTTCAAGATACTTCGACTTCTTTGGTAGTGAATGAGTGCTGATCATAAATGCCTCTAGGGTTTCGACTTTCTCCGAGATGATGTGACCTTTGTCCTTGAAGTCCTCCTCTTGGATTTCTATACTTTGGGCTACCTTGCATTGTAGATTTGTTTGACTTGATGAGGGTCTTTGTGGTCTTTTGATGGTGACTAGAGGATCCAACACTTTTTCTGGTGTAGACGTCTAGTTGCCTTGATTTGATTGATGATCCCAAGACTTCCTTTTGAAGTAGACTTTATTCTTCATTTTAGATCTTGATTTCACTTTGATATCCTTTAACTTGCTTTGATGCCTTCCTTGAAACTCGATTCTTGAGTATCTCTTTGATTAGATGCCCTTCCTTAACAATCACCTTTGCTCTGATACCATGTTGAGAAATCTAGGGCATTAACATTAGGTGATTTCTCTCAATTAGTAACTGCTTATGAGAGACTTTTTCTTCTTTAGATTAGGATTTACTAATTGCATAAGTTATTATTGTTCTTTTTCATCAAACAACTACCAATGCATGAACATAAATAGATAAGAGACACAGAATGTAGGCTATCAGCCAAGGCCAAAACCTCTCACTCTTTGAGAGGAAAACCCACACAAATTCTTCTTATAGAGATTCCAATTGATGAATACCAAGACCGAGACCCTTGACCTAGTAGCCTCTCCAAGACCAAGACACAATCCCTCTTCCATGTTTTCGTTTACTCTTTCTTGATTCCTTCTACTTTAGATTTCGCATCATATGTGATGACACCCAACTGTGATCACTGTGCTTGTCAAGGGTGTCAAACTTCTCCTTCAGCAGTAATACCGAATCCTGCTGCCCTTTTGAGATACCACCGAGACCTTGTTCCTTGTAACAACAACTAGACCTTGTCACACGCTTGTGACCTTCCTCTTGTGCAAAATCGAACATAAGAAACTCTTGTCACTTGTATCCCTTCTAGTCACTGCAATGTATTCATCCGAAACTCAGAAAGAGATCCAAACTTCTGTTGACTGAGATCAGGTTTTATCTCTTCCTCGCTGTCCCTTCTTTGTCTATCTGAATTGCTCTTATAACTTGACATCCGAACTTGTCACTTCTTCGCTATCACTGTGATCTGAATCTTAGAGGGATCTGTGTCCCCTTTCCTCTCACTGAACTGTGGCCTTTACCGAACTGTAGCCTTCACTGAAATGGTTATCCGAATCAGAGGTAATCCGATTCCGAACTTGTCTTCTATCACAGTCATCCGAAAAAACTCTGAGAAAGATGTTTGAAATTCTTTGTTTGGGGAATAGGCCGAGGTGCCTATTTATAGTGGTCTGTCCATCATATTAAGCCGACATAAATATATGAATAGGTGTGTCTCCATAATGAGAAGCCGACATGAGTTTGTTACTTTATCTTGAAGCCGACATGAAGAGAGGACTTTGTGCTTGTTGTTGGAGGGCTACATAGACTCATATATTTGACACATACCCAAGAAGGGCTCTTCATACATGACATTGACTCTTTGACTTTAATGACAAATCCTAAGGCTCTCAATGGGAGCCATCTAAACAAAATCTCTTGCTCATCAAACCCATGAAGCAAGCATCACAAAAATAATTTTATTTTCTTCTTCTCATCATTTACAAAAATCACAATTACATGTTGTTATGAAAACCGAACCTAGTTACACTCTTCAATAAAAATAACCTAAGTCACATGACATGAGGATACAAGACAAGGAAGATATAGAAACATGAGTATTTGACACGAGACATGTTTATCCTTGAAAGGAGACATGAATGCCATGTTATATATGCTACATATGTTCAAAATATGTGGTCAAAAGGTGGAATAATTGAAATGCCCCACTCTGTGTTTTAGCATATGGCCTTGCACCCAAATATTATTCTCCCTCTTGGTTGGCTTAATCTTGGGTATTGTGTTAGGAGAAAACCACACATGGATCCAAAGGTATAATGTGGCTAGATACTTTCATTAGACAGACAGTAGAGAAATTTTGAAGTTAAAAACGGGCTCCAAAACAGAAAATGCACTATTAACATCATTTTTAAAAGAGCCAGTCGGGTTCAAGATGATGATGTCAAACATAAGGGTAAATAGTTTTGGAGGGAAGGAAAAAGAACAACTTTTGTAATTGTATTTTCCACTTATCTTCTTACACGTTTATTCAATTTTCAAGTGTAGGCACTTATTGAATGCAAAATTAAAGTCTACATTCAACTAGTATGCCCATTGCATACTTTTAATAGACTGACAGTGAGATTAATTGGAAATACATGAAAAATTATGTTTTTTTAAGTAAGAATTACTACTTTTCACCCTTAGGAGTAGCCAATCTACTCAATTATAATTCACTGTACAAGAAAGAAATTAAATTGCTACTAAGATAAGCCTATATTTCCCCTGCGAAGGAAATCCTATATTAAGGTGCTCATTCTTTTCTATCTATTAGATGTTTACTGACAAAAGAAAGCTCTTATTTATTTTTTTCTTTAATGGGAGATAGGCTATAACATTGACATATGATTGAATTTGTAGGACCTTCAACTAGAAGGAAAGGTAGACTTTGTATTGAAAAATTTCCATGAAAGTGGGGCAGACGATAGATTTGCCTTAAAGGTCCTTATCAGGCATTTCTATTGTATAAAGTATGCCTCCTTTTTGCTTTCTCTTTGTATGTCACCACTATGTCTAATGACTTTATGAGGAGGGACCGTTTCTTAATGGGATTGTTCTATGACTTGCCTTATGACTTGCTTACCTTCATACGGCCATGCCTATCAGATGGAAAAATTAGCTCTTTAACCATGAGGTGTTCTAAAGCCCAGACCCACATGCTTAGGTGCTTAGTGAACCCATGATGTTTACTGAATCCACGTTAAGAACCAATTTTCCCTCAACACTTTTCCCACGGTGCTTAATATGAACCTATGCCAACTATCTGATCGGACACTATAGGGAAAATGATTGAGGAGCTGGTTGAGAGAATATTGCAAAGCATCAAAGAGGTAAGGAGCAGTTTTCTAACATATCGCCCGGGCACAATATTTAAGCAACTAATTGTAATTAGTATGCTAATAGTAACTGTACTATGTGCTAAGGTGAACCATTTGTTAAGAATGCAAAAACAGTTTTTTTTATGACTTTTTGTAACTGGGCATAATTGTTGATAATTCATTCCCGGCCAGCTTCAGTATCGAATGGGCAAGGTGAAATACCAGTGAATGGCCAATACATTGAAATTGACCCTATTATTATTTAAGGCTAGATACCTGCCCTTTTATTTTTAAAGAAACACAATTTTTATTTATTTCCCGTTTATCTCAGCATGGGTCTATTAAAAGTATTCATTGTGTGTACTCTTTGGATTGAGTATTTAATTTTGTATCCAATAAGTGCTTATACTTGAAATTTGAATAAACATACAAGGAGATTCATCAAAAATATGATTTTAGAAAGGTAGTTTTCTTTCTTTCCCTTCAAAAATTCATAACACTAGTTTTTATTATTTTCCTTAGGAGGCTCATTTTAGACTTTAAATCTTTTCTAATGTTGGTCCCGACTTCCTGGTCATGATGAGTGTGCTCAAGTACAAAGCAGATTGAAGCAAGTGCATTAGTGAACATGTAGTTCTCATTAGTTTAAATCCTATCATATGGTGCCTCTACCACAGGTTGTGAGTGCTTTTTTGGTAGAGAGCTGTTGGAACACATACAACTTCATCTACACATGAAGACAAACAACTGAATGTAGACTGGGCAGAAAGCTTGGTTTATTTGCAGCACAACTTGAGGTTGTTGTCCCACTATTGTGAGGTGGCAATGAAATATGGAACATATATGACTTGGGACACGATCCAAAGGAGGTCAATTTGGAGGATGGAGACACAGCTTTTTAGTGTTTGGAGGCTGATGTTTTGGCTGATAAGACTCATGACATTGATCATGCAATAGAGATGCGACCTTGGTCCTCAATGCTCATCCACTACCATTGTAAGCACTGATGTTTCCAGATATCGCAGCTTTAGCTTCACAACCTACCACATTGTGTAGGGGTCGTGTAGCTCATAGTTGTTTTCCATGATCATTTCGACCTACTAGTCCTATTGCTCCTAGATCATGGTAAAACAAAGTGGAAGTTTCTTATGGCATGAGGATAGCTTAGGAGATAGTAAATTATTTGTCTTTTTCTGTTTAGAAGGTAGTTTCTAGAACTTAGAGTCCTTTGTCTTTTTTATGGCCTATTTGAAGAGTTTAAGTTTGGAATTTGAACTGCTGATTGCATATTACAACTCTTTTCTTATGGCAAGAGGATAGCTAAGAAGATAGTAAAATTATGTCTTTTTTTTTTTCTGTTTATAAGGTAGTTTCTAAAACTTAGAGTCCTTTGTCCTTTTTACGGCCTATTTGAAGAGTTTGAGTTTGGAATTTGAACTGCTGATTGCATATTACAACTCTTTGGTTGCGAGTATGATGATCTGTTTCATTTCATGTTTGATTTTACTTGTCACAGTTTGTTGATAGAAATGTTATCTGTTACAACTTGCAAGTTATCTGTTGAAGCTTGAATGTTGATGTCATTGTTGACCATTTGATGACATGTTACAACTGCTGGATGATTATGTATATGTATACCATATAGTTGATGCTTTAATGATCATCATTAATCCAGTGGTTAAATCTATGCTTTCATACTTTCTTCAACTTATTTGACATTCTGCATGCTTATTTTATTATAAATATACATGATAATATATTAAAATATATGCTATATAAAAATGCTCCCTTTATGCTCCATTCCTAGAAGCTTTTGAAAATTGTCACGTGGTTATCTACTGCTTCCAGTAGTGTAGATCTACACAATTTAAAAAACACTTGTAAACATGCTTCTGTCTCATCCTTACGTAATATTTTACTAGCGTGAAAAACAGAATGTGAACTTTTCCATTTACTGCTTGTTAGCTCTCAAATTGTAAGAATGATTTTATAAGACATTACATGGGTCTGCCAATCTGGATGCAGGTTTTTGGTTTATTCTGTGTGTGTGTGTGCGCGCGATATATATATTGCTTGATTGTTTTGTGTGTTATATGAATTTGTTTGGCTTTGTGGGTAGTTAAAAATTTTGGGCCAGTTTGAGCATGTCTTTTTAAACCCGTTTGTATTTCCCCTCATAGAATGCTGGAAAGATGCTACTATGTTAAATCTGAATTGTAGTGTGATTACATGAATTAAAATACCCTTTGTTCACCATGTTGCAGAAGATGCAGAGCTAACACCAGTTCTACGTTTAGGAGCAGGAGCATGTGCAGGAATAATTGCTATGTCTGCAACATATCCAATGGACATGGTTCGTGGAAGGTTAACTGTACAGGTTTGCTGAAACTGAAACTATGTTCTTTTTGTGTTCCGGCATTTAAATTTTTAATATGATAGGAGATGATATGGCAAAAGTGGTGCTTATCTTTGTCCTTCAGGTGTGTATAACTTGCGAAAGTTTTCGCTAGCCATGGTGAAAATATCTCTCAACCTCACGAGTGTTTTTATTTGCAGACAGAAAACTCACCTTATCAGTACCGTGGAATGTTCCATGCATTGTCAACTGTCTTGCGTGAGGAAGGTCCAAGAGCTTTATACAAAGGCTGGTTTCCTTCTGTGATTGGAGTGGTGAGTGAGAAATTTTGCATTTGACTTTACTAGGACTGTTTTGGAGAAATGCTAGTTTGGAAGGATGATATTTCTTATACATAATTAGAGTACACAAACTGCAGTCCTTAAGCTTTTAAGTCTTGATTGTAATTAATAATCGATCTCTTGAAGTGAACACAGTTGTTTATAAAATGCAAACTGCTATAAACCAGTGATATGTGAGGATGTGCTTTGTGTTCTGTGTGTACCTGGAATGGAAGTATGTTACTGGGACATTCTCCAGTGTCCTCCCAATCTGCAGGGGGACATCTCAGGGATGTGCCCTACATACAGGTGACACCTGGGCATCCTCTTGTTCCTACAGTTGATGATAAGCCATCCTCTACAGCCTGCACCTCCCCATACCATAAAAAGGGTATTACTATTCACTTAATTTTTTAGGGCATTCCGTCTTTGATAGTGTAAAGCTGTCTAGTGATATCACTGATGTGATTTTGTTGACCTTTGATGTAATTTAAGTCTTAATATGCATTTTACTGGAAGAATGCTTACTGGACCTTAGATAGCACTTTGGAATTGGTGGGAAGTACCTACCATCCACACTTTTTTGCCTTTGAAACATCTCTGTTCAGTGTTCACACAAACCAGTCTTTAGTCTCCATATTTTGCTCAAACTAGTTTTTTGTAAATGAGTAATGGAAAAAAGATCCTCACCTTGCTTTAACGAAACAAAATTAGTTTTTTGTATTTTCATGAGAACACCCATAGAGGGGGGATGTCCTGGACTACTCTGTAGTATCAGGATACTCTAGCAACCTAGGGTGCTTGGCAACACGAACCCCTTCTACCAGGGCATCACATTTCTGTAGAGGATGTCCCTGGTGAAGTCCCCATGTTAGGAACCTTACTACAAATGGCAGAGGATGTCCATGATGAAGTCCCTGCATGCAAGTATATGATTATATCCTGTTGTTTCTATTATTTAAACAGCTGTCTTAACATTTTGGAGGTTTGTTGCATGCTCTCTTTCATGATTTTATAGACCTGGTTTTTTGTGGACCTGAATATTAGGCCCTCTTTGTAAGTGTTTTACCTTATTATCATTGTCTTGTTTGCCTATTCGAGATTGTGCTACTGTTTGGTTTAACATTCAATATCATGTAATTTTCATATTGTGATATCCCCACTATAGTGTTTTTTTAAATGAAAATTGCGTTATCTTTTCTTGTAGGAGACATAGTTCTTTAATTTTTTACCTTCAGTGTTGATTTAGGAGTTTTTGCATTCCCACTTTGTATCTTTACTGTATGTATTCTTTTTGTCCCATTGACCCACCTTTGTTGTCATTTATTGGACATTAATAAAATACTCTTTATCTTTAGTTTCTTTCCAATCTTATGCATATATTGTTGGCCTATTCCAAAAGGTGCTACATTTTCTCAATTGGTGTTCTATTGCAGTGGTTTTCAAATTTTGGCTTATTTTGTAAGCATTGTGGAAGGCAATCTTTTCTTTTGCTCTACTAATCTGCATTGGAACCCAAGCCATGTAATTTACATTGCATATAATGTAGAAAATATTGTTAGTTTCTTGTTTATTAGTTTCTGGCTTCTTTGCATTATAATGGGTAACTTGTTTTGTTCATCTTTTTCATAAAAATGTTTCTCTATAACACAAATTTGTGAGTTTATAAACTCAGTTACTGTTTTTTTTTTTTATCGCACTTCAAATTTAATTTCACTTTGCTTTAAGATGAACCAAGGTTTTTAAAATTTTATTTTTCATTCTGGTCACTGATTTCTAAATTCTAAGCCAATTACAGCAAGATGTCTCTTACCTGGAAGCTGCATAAATTGGTTATGTGACATTTTTTTTCCAATTTTCAGATTCCATATGTCGGGCTGAATTTCTCAGTTTATGAGTCTCTGAAGGATTGGTTAGTCAAATCCAGACCCTTCGGTCTTGTTGAGGGGGAAGATTTGGGCGTGGTAACTAAATTGGCTTGTGGAGCTGCAGCAGGAACTGTTGGACAAACTGTGGCTTATCCTCTTGATGTAATACGGAGAAGAATGCAAATGGTTGGGTGGAAAGATGCTTCTTCTGTTGTAACTGGAGATGGGAGAATCAAAGCTCCACTTCATTACTCTGGTATGGTTGATGCTTTCAGACAAACTGTAAGGAATGAAGGTTTTGGTGCATTGTATAGGGGCGTGGTTCCAAATTCAGTGAAGGTGTGTAAAGAAATGACTTTTCTCTACTGTCTTCAATTTATGGTCTGTTTCTTTGAAATTATTCTGAGTGTATTTTTAATGGACTATATTGATTTGCACTAGATTAAAAAATCCAGCTGACATAGAGTAGTTAATGAGAGTTTAAATGGCAATTAGTTGTAAAAGGCACCTGTTTAAATTCATAATTGTTGTCAGTTAAGTATTGTGTTAGGTAGGAAAATGGCCCTTGCTTTAGATGTGATATGACCAAGGGATATCTCTTCCATCTCTCGCAACGACTTGCACCTGGGCTCATCCCTGAGATATGCTGCAGTTGTGGTCTGTTAAGGCTTGAAATTTGCACCCATATTTTTTTGTATGAACACGGAGAGCATGTCTGGTGAGTTTTGAAAAAGTTATTCATTATTGACATATTTTTGGGTATTAACATGGAGAGCAAAACAGCTAGGTTTGGAATGGGTCATCATTCTAATTAGTACGGTGGGCTATTCTCATCTAATAATTATTCTTTATGTAGGAAGAAGAATGGCTGGTGTGATACCTCTAGGCTCTGGCTAATATAAGGGACAACCTGTATAAGTAAATAGTAGGACACCCAGGAATTGGCGATTTCTTGTACTCATTCTTATTATTTATTTTATTTATGAGGAAAACCTTGTGTCTCCCTTTCCCCCAACCTTTCTTCCTCAGAATATCCAGATGGAGAGTGGCCAAACCACACCAGTCACAATAGCGGCTGGTAACCCTGAGGGATTTGATCTGTTCCCCTGTTGGAAATATGCCTTAAGCGGATGGTTCAACTGATTTAGCTGATCTTTGGGGCCCATTCATATTATCTTTTAATCCATCTCCCTACCATATTTTTTTTCTTTTTCTTTTTTGATTTAGGGGTTTATTGTGAAGAGCTTCTAACGATTCTTCCACTTTTCATACTTTATTTTGATTTCTATTATTTAACTATTTGTTTAAGAAATAATATTTCAAATTAGTTGTGTGGATGCTCTTGCATCTTTCTCATTTCAAGAGTGCTCTATCAATCAAAAGCTTTACTTCTAGATTCAGTGTAATGGAATCTATAATAAGATAAACTTTTTTCAACACTTAGCCCATCCGATTCTCTTGTAAAGGTACAATGATCCATCTATATATTTGAAGTAACTTGGGCCAAATTTGAAAGTTAATATATAACAGATGTTGTATCTCTCTATCTATGATTTAGTGCTGAAGCCGGAACTTTATGATCATATGGTTATGGATTTCTTCTATAAAACACTTGATGTCCCAACTCAATCTGACTTGAACCGAGAGATATGGTCTTATTTTTTATTTTTATTTTTTATTTTAATATCATTTAGAAGCATTAGAACTGACACAAAGCTGTTGGGCACCACAAGCGGCTTGCCTGTGCGTGTAAAAGGGGTGAGCCATAAACATAAGCACTTCTGTTTGGCTAAGCTGCTGCAATAGGGGGGTACCATTCCCTTTCTGTTAAGTGACCAAGGGCTTGCACTTGCCCCCATCTGCTTGTTTGTACCTTGGGGGGAAATTGAACCATGGCTGTTGGCCTGATATGAGATGATCTTCACTGCTAAACCACAGCCCCATTGGCAAGATATGCAGTTTTCACTGGAAGTGCGCATAATTTTCAGCAACAATTAGGGCTTTTAATGGCCTCAAACATGAGATCTGAATTATTCTTGACTGTAGATGAAAATGGTCCAAATGGACTAAATATTTTACTTTTTTTGGTCTTCCAAATACTTTCTGAATCAGTTGATTTGGATATATGCACAGTTGAAGATGACTTACGATTCTGAATCCTTCTTTCAGACTGCTTTAGAGTCTGACTTTTGTGTCATATCTCCGAACTCCATGCCAAATCCTGTGCAAGTTAAAACTGAAAAGCTTGAAAAGTTAGCTTTCCAATGAATCCCTTTGCTTTGAATTAATAATTGCCCATCAAAAGTCATGTGCAATTGATGATGGCCTTCTACTTTTGACCATTCTTCAGGATTTGGTTAAGAGCCTGATCATGTGCAGACTACAACTCATAAAATTCTGTGCCAATTCCTGTGAAATTCAAAGACATGGCAACCTGAAATATCTGTTTTCCAACAAATCGAGTCTCACTGAATTTGAATGATTATGAAATGTCATGACTATGGGAAGATATGGTACTCCTTTAAGGCTCAAAGCACTGGTCCACGATCTACCCCACTCTGATATTGCTTGGCCCAGGATCTACCCTACTCTGATATTGGTCATAAAATAAGATTATTTAAAAATAACCACGAAAGGTAACACATTTAAATAATCATATACTTCTTCAGTGAATGCAATAATTTTCTATATATACTAATTTATCTATCATTCTTCATTGTTGAGAGACCAAGTGTAGTGTAGAATCTAGATTAAAGCTTGATTCTTCTTGATAATTACATGTGAATGTTATCTGCTTTCTTATTATTTATTATGTTCTCTTCATCAAGCGATCATTCAAAATTTCAAAACAAAAGGATCACAAAGAGAAAGAACACCAGAAATTAAGCTCAAGTCTCCTCCAATCAAGTCAAAGTCAACGGTGGTCAAATTTGTGAAATCTGGTCAACTCCTGAAATTTCGGGCCTGCAGCACCTCAGAAAAATTCGCACATGTTGGCAGAACCAGGGCAGAAAACTCATCTTCTTTCTCTCCTTTGATTTTCCTCTCTCTTCTTTGACTTCAGCTGTCTCCTCCTTGTTTGGCAGAGAAATCGATGTGATGATGAATGAATGAATGATCTCCAAAGTGGTCAAGTTGACATGTCCAGGAGGGTCGAATAGCTGCCCCTTTAGGCCGATTTGACCAAAGAGGGTCGACTTGGTTTTGTGGATGACATTTTTGACTCTTTGACTCGAGACAAAAATAATTTTCCTTTTCTTACCAGAAGTCCAAATGGGACTTTGACTCGTAATAAATTTTCTTTTTACTCAATTGACCCTATAAGCATGAATAACATTTTGACTAAAAATAAAATAATAATGATGAATATAATAAATATATCAATGTTACATCTGAATTACATTATGAAGACCAACACTAGACCAACACTAGTTATATTTCCAACACCCATGTAGGCCTTAGTTTTTGGTTGACCTATTTACGTATATAGGTGGTCCCCTATTTTGGTTAGAGGGATCACACCAATGGCTCTGAATCCAATTTGTTAATGTTTTCATATTATTTGATTTAATAGATGCTAATTATTATGAAACTTGAGCGTACATCATTAACTTCAGTTCTAGATTAATTCTTCATTACGAAGTTTTGAGATGATTTGATGGTGGGTCCTTGAAAATTTCAACATTCATCACATTCTTGTTCGTAAGCTTCTGTGGTTAGAGTTTGAGGAAGAGAGTGTATTCGGAATATGATCCACAGTTCCATTTTTAAGTTGATGTTTCGAGTCCAGAACAGGACCCATCAGGACTCGAAATGTCCACTTAAAAATGGAACTGTGGATCATATTCCGGCTACACTTTCTTCTTCACATTCATCACATTGTTAACTTCATGGATGATGTGGCTTATGAAAGATTTTTATATATAATTGCACCCCAGTATGTACAACATTTACATCTTGAATGGCATATTAGAGAATGATTATACCTCATAAAAAGTTAACGCCCATGGAAGCACTTTAAAACTGCCACCTAAGAACTTTCATATGTAGTGCATTTGTTGATAATAGAGTTTATTAGTAGGTACGAAATTTATGTTCAACTTAACATCCAAAGGGCCAAAGGGTCCATAGAATGGTGGATACTTATATATCCATGACATTAGTTAATTTTAAAGCGAAAAGGGACTGGCAACATTGTGGTCCTAGACGGTACAATTTTAGTTCGTTGATTGAAATCTATCTCAAATCCTTAATTTTATGGAATCTGATAGAGGTTAAAATCCCATATCCGTTGCTCTGATCTGACAGGTGGTGCCGTCAATATCAATCGCTTTTGTGACATATGAAGTTCTGAAGGATCTTCTGGATGTGCAATTGAAAATTAAAGATTAAAGAAATTTTCTTTTCATGTGGTGATATTTGGAGAGCTTTCTTTGATTTGTTCCAAGGAATAAACTATCTTCATTATTGTTTATTTGTGTAAAATGGGGCCGTTATTTTTCTTAATGGCTGTATCTATATCTTTGAAGGCATATCCGATCATTCGATTGTAGAAGTTTAGAATGAACGAAGATCAATAAATCTTGTAATTGAGACATTGGAGTTAGCACATTCCAGCAGTTTTGCTTTGCCGAGGAAACATATATTTAAAATTTTAGTTGTAATTATGGTTATATAATCAATTGCCAATTATATCGCCTCCCAGGCATTGTGCCTACAGAGGGGATTCGAAATTGTTGTGTTGCCTCGGTCCCGTTTTTTGTGCTAAGATATTCAAGTTCCCTGTTTGCTAGATAAAAGGATGCTCTGTATGATTGATAATAATGTGATCGTTTTAGGGCCCTATGCTGTTCTTGAGATCCTGCCCTCATGTCTCTTTCTCTGATTTGCTGTTGCATAATTCCATAATATTCTGCTTCATGTTATATGAGTCCTCTCTTTTATCATATATTAACTAATAAATTATAATAGTAGCATGTTTTGTCTTTTTCGAGTTCCATTCTAGTCTTCACCATATGTTACTTGCATTGGTAATTTAGCAATGTCATTCCGTTATTTGTTCTCTGTTTCTTTCCTTTCTCTTTCTTATTTCCCTTACCAAGTTCTCTATAAGCCAAATGCTCAAATTATGACGCCAAGTGCGAAATTGTAGCGATTATTTTCTTGTTGAGGAATACATATTACTTTTAAATAAGTGCCATCTCTTTGTGGTGAATTTGCCTCATAAGCAGTAAATTGTAATGTTGGATCTTTGCTCTGCTTCTCATGGGTTTTTAATGCTGATTGCAAATATTGTTACTTGATAGAATAATTTTCTTTTCAATCTTTTACCACTGAACACTAGAATGAATGGATTTGTTTCAGGGTTTCAATTCATTCTCTGAGAATATTCCATTGAGTGCTGTTTACTGTTATGAGGATTTACCGTGTCCTCGTATGTCTGCACCATGTTAGACGAAGTTTTGTTCTAACATCACTCCTTATTTTGAATTGTTCCGGTTGTAATTCGTCCTTGGGTTTGATGCTCTATCTAAAATTCATTAGAACTGAGTTTTGATCGATTGGGTTTATAATTTGGGATAAATCCTTACTACTGTTCATCATGTTTTTTAACCCTGTGGAAGTAATTATCTGGATTTGGTTAAATGTTGGATCCTTGAAATGCTCGAAATGTCTTGGTTGTGCTACTGCATATCCGCTTTTAATATGATTGACGCCATTCGTTCATATTCAGTAACATGACAAATGTACTAGCTAGTAGCTATACATGCATTCATGAATTAGGAACCACTGAACACTAGAATGAATGGATTTGTTTCAGGGCTTCTATTCATTCTCTGAGAATATTACATTGAGTGCTTTTTCCTGTTATGAGGATTTACGGTGTCCTCGTATGTCTGCACCATGTTAGACGAAGTTTTGTTGTAACATCACTCCTTATTTTGAATTGTTCCGGTTGTGATTCGTCCTTGGGTTTAATACTTTATCCGAAATTCATTAGAACTGAGTTTTAATCGATTGGGTTTATAATTTGGGATAAATCCTTACTACTGGTCGTAATGTTTTTTTTAACCCCGTGGAAGTAATTATCTGGATTTCGTTAAATGCTGGATCCTTGAAATGCTCGAAATGTCTTGGTTGTGCTACTGCCTATCCGCTTTTAATATGATTGACGCCATTCGTTCATATTCAGTAACATGACAAATGTACTAGCTAGTAGCTATACGTGCATTCATGAATTAGGAACCGAAGATTCGGTGGTGGATAAAATATTATGCTGCTAAGCGAGAGCATTAGAGCTAAGTTGGCCATTGAAGAGCGCTTGCTCCTAATTGGTTTTGGTCGTGTAATAGATTTTCTCCATAGAAAACCATTATTAATAGTAACCTATACTAGAGCATTTCACAAGGAAATGTTTTTCTTCAGATGCATTGCGACATCTCATACCAATTACAAACGATAACGATTTATCTTTTTGAAGGGGACTTCACCCCAAGTCGAGAAACTGAGAATCTGATCAGCTGGTCCAACATGGAATACTATGAATTGGATCTTAGTAGTGAAATTTATTTTTGTAAGAACGTGGATGTAAAACCAGGGTTTTGGTTTCCTAGAGTTTACGATAATGTAGAAGCGAAGCAATGAAGCGGAGCATGTCTAGTAAAAATTGGACTCGTATAGAAAGTAGTACAAGCTACTGCAGAGAAATGGTAACTAATAATATTTTTCGCAAGGCCATTGAGCATATACATACATTGACAATTATGAAAATGCCATTTGAGCATATACACACTGACAGGAAGATGCCAAGAAGCGGGCTAAAGTAAAATTAGATAAATTTTCTAGATGTTACTAAATATTGTATTCAACAAAGAAAATCAGGCATTATTAATGGGTGGTAATGAACAGTTTTTTGAAGGACTCAGGTTACTTTTTACTTGTGGCATTGGGGTAGTAGTATTTTAAATATGATTCGGGTAAAATTAGCTAATTAACAAATGGCAATGAAATCATTTTTGCAAAATTTAAATTTTTAAAGCTCATGTCTTGTTTTAGTTTTCAAAACAAAAGAGATGCATCATATATTGTACAAAACATTATTATTCACTGCGATTATATGTGTGACCGTGTTGAGAGATCAATAGGGCAGCAATTAGGGTGATTTCTCTATTTCTTGATAATTGCTTATGACTATATGTTGGTTTCTTATTACTTTTATTATGTTGTTTTCATCAAATTATTACAAAATCATAACCATAATCATAAAAAGACAGTGAACACAAGATATAGGCTCCAAGCTAGGGCAAAATCCCTCCAAGGGGAAAGCCGAGTCAAATCTTCACTTCTTATAAAATCAGATCAAAGTGAGAAATTCAAGACCCAAAATTTAAGACCAAGACTTTCAACAAGACCGAAGTCACACCTTTCAAGTTCTTCCAACAAATCAAAGTCAACTGAAGTCAACAATAGTCAAAGCCTTCCAAATCTTATCAAACTTTTGATTTTGGCACCCGCAACAATGTTTCGGCCTCTGTAATTAGGTCTGCAATTTTTGGCCCTTGCAATTCTTGAAATTTTTGCACGTGTGGCAAAGTTTTTCCTTTTACCTTTGCACTCTCTTGACCTTTTCGCTGGTACCACTCTTTTTTTGGCACGCTTGAGATGATCCAAATGAGGTTGAACTGTCCTCTATTTATACACATCTATACACATCTAGGAGGTTGAATGGGTCCCTCTAGGGTCAACTTGTCTAGGTAAGGCCAACATGGTCTTGTGGAGACGAAAATTACTTTCGATTTAAATAAAATCCTTTTACACTCTCAAAAGTCCAAATGAGACTTGACTCGAGTACAATAGAATGACTCATGAAAAATATTCTTTTGAACTTAGTTACATTTTCCAACACTCCCTCTTAACTAGGGAGGTATTCATAATTACATAATATTATAAGGATACTCTCAAATTTAAATATTCTCATAAGAAAAGTTGGATTGTGAAGCCATCTCAAACATCAACATCATAACCAACATCGTCAAATTGCAATATAGAAAGACTTTACTAACAAGCTCTAAGTCTCCACTAGATTAGGGCATAATGCTGGGAGGCACACTTGGACACCAACACCACATGCTCTTCAAGGCACATACCCCACCCGAATGTTCGCCAGGTATGCTCTTCTAGGATTGTTCCTATCTTGGATTCCCAAATCTCAAAGAATATTGATCTTCTTTGACTACTCTTATCTTAGATATCTCGTCTTATCCTCCAAGAGTCTCAGCGCACGGGACTACTTCCTATCTTGGATTCCCAATCCTCAACGAGTACCAGTCCCAAATGCTTATTCAATCCTCCATTCTCCCTACAAGTGCCTTCACTAGACTTATGGTTGTTAGGCTTATGCTAGTGCATGACACATGGAGAATACAATGTCCCACATCACTCCCTCTCAATCAGGGAGGAAATCCTTCGTCCCTCTTAACCACGGAGACAACCATAAACATCATTTTGTCTTTTTCATTAGCTACTTGTTCTTTTGTAGAGATCTTAGTTGTAGTTGTAGGGCTCCTTTCTTGCATTACCATATCATACTTGAGCTTTGACCTTCCTAGATGTTATGGAGCCAAACTCTTTCTCAATTTATCTTTGTGACAGGGTTCTTGCCATCAACCTTTTAAATCACTTTCCATTAAAAATTAGTTATAGTATCTTCATCATCAAAAGTATCTTGTGAAACCAATCAATGTAGAGCTAATCATAGCTCCATCTGTTCATTTGGGAAAATGAATTTCTTCATTTTCAAATCCAACATGACCAACATGCTATCTTGTGACTTGATACCTTTTCTGCGTTTATGGTGTACACATTTTTGCCATATATTCTTTTAAGCCATTACTAGTGTTGTCGTCTCGATCCATGTGCTTTTTGAATAGAGTTTAAACCAAACAATTGTATATTCATCTATTATCTTTCCAGTCTATATTTATGCAATATGTTCTTTTAGGTAGCCAACTTATATCCCAAACAAATCATGAATATCAAAGTTACCAAATCATGATAGCCTCTTGACAAGATGTCAAATTATGCTACTTGCTCCATCTGAGATCAACATCACTTCACATGGTCTATCTTCATATTGGACTAGAATCCTTACCCATGCTCTTCACCTTTTAATCATCAATCAATGTGTTCAACTAACCAGTTAGCAAGCATGATATCCATCAGTTTTTATAGCTCCCCCTAAAGTTGTCATTGCTATCTTTTTTATGTTATTCAAGAGTCCATATCAGATGTTGATCAATATTACCATGTGTTCTGCCCATCTATCATGCCTCTATATGTTGAGTAACGATATGGAAGAGTCTTGACTTTTCCAATCTAACCAAGACATATCATGCTCATGCTTCCAAGTATATTTATGAATCTAGCTCTTCCCTACAGTACTTTCTAAAGACATGAATCCAATTTCTAGTGAAGAGCTCTTTTTTAGAGAAATTCATACCTCTTCCATTCATATAGCCATTTAGATAACTTCCTTTTGAGCGAGCTACTTCTCTCTTTGAAGATGATGTCTAAGGTGGTATTCCTTATCTAACATGAAAAATGCTTCAATTATGCCTTCATGTTGCAACTCGACTATATTCATATGTTTAAAGCTTCTAGACTGCTTTTGATACTGATTCCCTGATCTTCTAGCGGAATACAATCACAATGATTCTTCCATATATTGAAGAACCTTCTCGTAATAATGGTCATGTAACTATCTAGGATGCTTGTGATCCTTTCTTGCTAGAACACTATTTCTATAATAACATGATGCCAAAAATTCTACATGAATTGTGGAGTGTTAGATGGTCCAAATCCTTCTATCCTTGCTTTCCTGGATCACTGTTATCAATGACACGCAATTCATTATGTATACTCTAACCCTTCCAATGCTATATGCTTCCTTCCATGATGCCATAATTCGGAAAAACCACAACTCTTTAACAAATGTAATTGCATATGCTATTTTGTCGCCTTCTAATAAAAGAGAAAACAAGTTGCTACTAAACTTGGTAGTGGTGGAGTTCTTCAATAATACAGATCCTTATGATCTTCACTCTTCAACTTCTTTTCAGGTTCTTTATTATCTTCAACTATGTGAGGTGCAACCTTTTCGTTCCTCTTATTGGTTTTCTTGTTTTGAGGATCCTTAGGACAATCCCTTTTAAAGTGTCCATATTCATTGCATCCAAAGCATTGTATTTTGGACATATCTTGTCCTCCACATGGCTGATTGTTGTTGTTGTTTAACTTTTGATGAGATTCAAACTTTCCAAACTCTCCATTATTCTTCTTTGATCTAGAAACAAAAGCTTGAGACTTTTTATTGGGTTCGGTGTCATCTTTGGTTTTCAATATTGTCTCTTCTAGAATACACAAAGCCACAACTCATTGAAGTTTCCTTCTTGAATATATGCTTGTTGCAAAACTATTCCATGTTGAAGAATCAAGGGCAATTATGTATAGTAGCATTCTTGTAGATTTGATAACAATTTGTGAAGCTCTTTTATTATTTAACTTGTTAGCTTAATCTTCTTCTTCTTCTTACTAATGAATGTGTGTTTACTTCATCAAACTGCTACCAAAAATATAAGAATAAGAACACAAGATGTTGGCTCTCTGCCAAGGCAAAACTTCTCTCTCGTAGGGAGGAAAACCCATTTGTAAGTTTCTCTTATTAAAGCTTTTTATGGATCAATGTGAAACCCTAGACCCTTGATAAGAATATCCTCCAAGCATAACCCAAGTCCCTCCTTGCACTTCGTTCCCCGACACTTTGTCCTCCTTTCGATACTTCGTTCTTCTTACCACTGTTGATAGTCCTTGTTGCACTTGCTCTAGAAGAGACTTATCCCCGATCTTTAGTGAGACCCTTTACTTGTGATGATCCCTTCCTTCCTCTTGACCACCCGAGCTCCTTCTTCAAGTTGTAGCTGTAGACTTGATATGATTGTGTTGCAACCCTAAATTCTCGCATGTGTGGGAGGTTTCCTCGAGTATTTGGTTCCTTTCTTCTTTGATTGAGAGTCTCTTCTTCGCTCTAGTGGGAGGCTTTATATTCCTAAGTTTCAAGCCCAAACAATGAGAAGTATGAGACTGTTATGTTGTTTCTGTTATGATCGCAGAGAAGCCTCCTTTTGTCGCATGTGTGACTGTGTTTTACCCTAGAAACAGTACTCCAACCTTCGGTGATGACTTCTCCTTCTTCATTGCACTAGAGGCTCCTTATACTCGTCGTTTTTCACCCTTTTCTCGATCTTCCTTGCTTGCTGATTTTAGAGGTGGATTGCTTTTCGTTTGAGGGAGTGGGCATCCTCTATATATAGAGGACTGTCCCTCCTGTAGGCTGACTTGAGGTTGACATGATGACTGTAGGCCGACTTGAGTTTCCTTCATCATTTTTGCTCCTTTGATGATGTCGTTGCATGGAGATGACTTTTCTTTGCTTGGAGGGATATTCTTTGACTCTTATACGAATATGTACATGGTGTAACATGCCCTTAAGGGTCTTCAAACTTTCTTTTGACTCTTTGACTTACCTATAACACTTTAACATGTGCTAGACCTATTTCAATGAGTAAGAAACTCATTGATACATAAAACAAAAATAATATTTCTTTTATTGAATAAATACAAGTACCAAAAGTACATTTATGAAGACCGAACCTAGTTATACTTTCTTCAACACTCCCTCTTAACTAGGGAGGTATTCATAAATCATTATAAGGTGTTAGGCTATTTTTCAATCTTGAAGAATTCACATAAGAGAAACCAGATTGGCAATCCATCTGTAATAGAATCATAGTAACCAACATTGTTCATAGCAAGGCCTTGACTAACAACTCTATCTCTCATAAGATCAAAGAACAATGTTGGCGAGACTGATGGCTTATAGACATCTTAGTCATTGTCTCTCAAGGTACATACCCACCTTGGTGTTCACTGAGTATGACTTTCTAAGACTATTCTTGTCTTGGGTTCCCAACCCTCAAAGAATATCGGTCCTCTTGCCTACTCTTGTCTTGGATGCCCTACACATTCTCAAAGAGCATCAGATGCCAGATGATTACCCAATCCTCCCATTCTTTCTTCCCAAGTGAAGACAAGAATGTTGTGTTTATCTCTTCCTCTTAATTGAGGAAGACATGCCCAAGTTTCCTCTGACAAGGAACTTGCCCAAGCTCCTTTGTAGTTGGGAACTTGTTATAACTCCCTCTTAGCTAGGGACTTGTCCATTTATCAACAACTTCTTCTTTGTGGGTCTTTCAGTTGCTTGATCTCCTTCTTTCCTTCAATGTCATGAAGTCTTTGTTTGAACTTCTTCTTGGTAGGGCACCGACCATCGATCACTTTCCTTCCTGATTTGTCATGTCATTGCTCCCTTCATGGAAAGTGGCCTTCTTGATATATATCAGGTCCTTTTGTCATCTGGCTAATCCTTTGCCATTTTGTCTAGGCTTTAGAATACTTATCACATGGATGCTTAGTTGTACTTGCTTGTTCCCATACTTTGATTTAGTAGCCTTTCATGACTTCATCCTGATATTGCTTCAACATCAAATAGTGCTTTTGTTAGATGGCTTTTTCACCATGACATCTTTGTAGATTTGAATCAGTTATCTATGCCTTAATATCTCCAAGGCCTTCATGGGTGTCAAGGGTCCTTTGATCTTTTTCTTCTTTTGTCAGAGTTGTCATGCCTTCTTTCAGAAGATATCTTATACGAGACCTTTGTTAGATAATGATTCTTCGTGTCCATGGTGTTCTTACACTCTTGATCTATTTCTTTATTTGCTTCTTCTTGGATTGTTTAGTCAACAACCTCATACTCCTTATGAAAGCACTTCTTCTTTCCCTGATTCTTGGATTAGTCAATAACCTCATACTTCTTATGAGAGCATTTTCTTCATGTTGACCTTCATTTGATTGTAGTACATGCTTTTGAGCATGTCTTTGGTGAAAGAGATCCTTTTATACTTGATCATGTTTTACAACATTTCCCATGATTCAATAATACATATGATGACATGATGGGTACATACCTCATCTTGATTATGCTTTGATCATCTTGGCTTCATTTGGTGGTTCTTCTTGATTGGTGTGGCCTTTCTTGCTTCACCTTTTCTTGCCTGCATATCATCCTTTCTTGAATCCCATGAATGGGACTCCCAATGAGACATCTGCTCTTATTTATCAACCTTTGTTTGAAGATTCTATTGAGGATCTTTAAGACCCTTATCCTGCATATGTTTCTTCCTTTTCATGATAGAGGCCTTCTAAGATTCTCAATCATGATCAATTATTCTTTCATTGTGGATGAGTTCCTATAATAGGTACGCTCCTTCTATAAAAATATTTTAGAGCTATATCTACACTATGTTCCTATATTCTAGAAGATATCTTTAACCATGCATTCTATTCTATTTCTACATGCTCCTATACTACTCAAAATTTTGAAAGAAGACTTTAAGTAAAGAGGTTGACTTAGTCATAATAGAGATCTGGAGGATGTTCCTTCTTCTGCTTCTTGTCTTCTTCTTTCACTTCTTAAGTTACATGAGCTTCTTCCCTTTTTCTTTTGTTGTTGTTGTCCTTCTTAAGTTTAGGACAATCCCTTTTGTAGTGTCCATATTCTTGGCATCCAAAGCATTGGACTTTGGACATATCTCTATTGCTTGTTCTTCGTGGACAAAATTTTCCAAATTTTCCCTTTCTCTATGCTTCATAATACTTTTCACATGGATGCTTAGTTGAACTTGCTTGTTCCCATACTTTGATTTAAAAGCCCTTCATGACTTCATCCGTCCCCAACGTGTCACGTGCTTGGTCGATTCTTTCGTGTGATTGTTAGTGAGCCGAATTCGTGAGGAAAGTCTAACTGTCGATATCCCGAAATGTAATATGGGGAGCATTCTGACATCAGTTATCGGGGAAGACTTGACATAGTAGCTCTCGCATACAAAACATCGATTCCTCCCTATGGGGAATTCTTTTTCCGATCCAACCCGCGTGAAAGTATCAAATAGTTCTTTTGCTGGATGGCTTCTTCACCATGACATCTTGTAGAGTTGAATCAGTTATCTGTACCTTAATATCTGCAAGGCCTTCATGGGTATCAAGGGTCCTTTGATATTTTTCTTCCTTTGTCAGAGTTGTCATGCCTTATTTGGAGAGATGTCTTATACCAGATATTTGTTAGATAATGATGCTTCGTGTCCATGGTGTTCTTACATGCTTGATATCTTTCTTCATTTGCTTCTTTTTGGATTGTTTAGTCAACAACCTCATACTCCTTATGAGAACACTTCTTCTTTCCCTGCTTCTTAGATTAGTCAATGACCTCATACTTCTTATGATGGCATTTTCTTCATGTTGACCTTCATTTGATTGTAGTACATGCTTTCGAGCATGTCTTTGGTGAAAGAGATCCTTTTATACTTGATCATGTTTTAGAACATTTCCTGTGACTCAAGCGAATTCGTGATCCACTCAAACAATATCTCCCTCCTGTTTCACCTTCTGATGTTTACCGAGGAATATCTCCGTTTCATTTAAAAGCCCTCAGTCAAATCAAGATAAAAGAAAAATTTGTCAAGACTGAGCTCAACTTAAATACCATGATGACTGTCCCACTCCTTGAACAACGTCATGTCAAAGCCGTCCTCAAGGCGGGTTACCAGTACGTCCATCTGGGGATGGTGAGAGTAGGCCTAAACGCTCTACACAGAAAAGGTCAACAAGCCTTTGTCTTTTCGGCCCTACTTGATAATCGATGGACTGTATTCACAAAAGCTCTTATTGGTGGAGTCGAGACCACTCTGTCTGATGGTCCGGTTCAATATGATGTCTACCCTGATTTCTCTGTAGCACTTGATGATCCTTACATTTTGAAATGTTTAACTTTAGGTGTACAGACAAAAGGCTATGAACACTTCAAGTCAAAAGCCAAAAACTTGACTATATTTTATATTACTTGTGTTCGATTATAAAATACTACTATTCCGGTAGTCCTCCATTCTCCAGATAAACACTCTGGAACTGTTACCTTAGTACAATATGACTCTCTCTGCAACCCGGTAGCACCAATCTCTATTTCTCGTAGAGATCTTTGTCCTCCTGATGATTGGGTAACAAATTGGTCAAAGCCTTCGCGTCGACCAATTGCAGCAGCACAATCCATTATCACTAAGGTTGATGGTCAAGTCATTACCAGATTTCCACGAGATTAGCCAACTGAATGTAGTGAGTCTTCTGTCATCACAATTCCAACTACTGTCACAAATCAGTTGCACCCTGTACAGTCTCAGCCACCGCAACAAATTGTCGTTGATCCAGCTGTATTCGAATCACTCCGAAAATTGTTTACACAACCATTTGTAAATCCGGTTTTCAGTTTTGTTTGTGATCACCCTCATTGTTCAAAAACGTTTTGTCAGTTTTCTTCAGATCCTCCTACTCCACATGGTGAGTCATCTGACTGTAACAGACATCGAGTGAATATGCTAAAGTTCGTCCCGTCATCTGAATCGTCCGAAGAAAGTTATAAACGTGTTTCCTTTTTCAATCCTCAAGAAGAAATCCTTGTAAATACTGTTTCTGGTTCTTCTTCTTATGGTCTTGGCTATGCTGATTCATCACCTATTCCTTCATATAGGAGAAATCCTATTGATAAAATTCCAAAGTTTGTTGAAATCCCTACAGATTTTGAAATAATTGCTTTCCTAAAGATTTTCAAGGGAATTGGTCCATATGATCCAGAGGATATATGGAAAAAAATGTTCAATTGGGATATTTACACCCATGAAAAAGAACATTTATATATGCAAGAATTACGCCTCCTGGAAAAGAAAGACAGACCAATATTCAATCAACAAAATAATGACAAGTGGAAAGCAGGGATGAAAGCTCATAATCAATGGATATCATTCTGTGAATGGTATTATCCTTCTGCAAAAATCGTAGAACAGTCCTTGATAAAGCAATTCAGAAATCAGGGTAAACAAAAACGAATCAAGGATTCAGAAAAATTTGTGGAAGAAAAAATGCAAGAAAATCCTGTCGTCATTCCTCCTCCTTTGAAAGCACCAGACTTTGATCCTAAAATTCAGAGTATGTTGTCAAAACCAAATATTCCGAGAACTCTGATATCTGTTAGGATGAAAGGAGAAGAATTAATAAGAAATATTTGTTCTCAGTTTCATGTAAATATGATTAGAACTGGGACTCCAAATAAGCATAAGTGGGAACTCCTTGATGGTTCAATTCATGAGACAGATAAAGATTTCCCACTTTGGAAAAATTTTGTCATAAGAAGTCAGGATGGAAAAATGTATAAACTGCGTCCATCTCATCCTGATGATCCTTCTCTGGCAGCAAAAGATTCTATTGCCGCCACAAACTGGACTAATCTGGCCTTGTCCAGTGTTGAAAAATTTGTAAATTCCAGATTCAATTCATTAGACACTGCTTGTTCTGAGATGAAGGTTATGCTTGGCAGAGTTATGCAAAAACAAGATTATAATACTGTTTGCCTGAATCACAGTATTACGACTTTGGCAGAAAATGATCAAACGATTGACCAAAGTCTGGATAAACTCTCTCTGCAAACAGAGAAGAAGATCCATGAAGCAGTGGTCGCTCATGGAAAAGAGATTGTCAAGGTCAACACAAGCCTTGATATTGTTAAGAAACAAGTTTGGGAAGTCTCTAAAGGAGTAGATTCTCTAAAGAAGAAGCCTAGTGCAGAAAAAACAACGACTCTAATCTCTGGTCCCAAAAATTCTGTTCCATATTCTCTTACTCCTTCAGTGGAAAGTCTCATAAAAGCTCCCAACTCTATAAATTCCCACCTCCTACTTCGACACACCCATACTCCCTCTTTGCAAATCCAAGTTTCGTCAGCCCTGTCTCTGCTTCTGAAAAATCCGAAGAAACCTTTAAAGGTAATGTTTCGAGTTTTATGTTTGGAGAGTCTTCTGAACAAAGGGAAGAAGAGAAAGAAGATATTGATACAAGCTTACATAAGATTGACTTTGTTCCAGAACTTGAAGAGCTTGAATCATGTATCAATAATTTTTTTGCATCAGATAAAGAACAACTTGGTACCTTAACTCCAGAAGAAAACATTGAAAACCAAGTCAATGCAACTTCCTCTAGATCCCGATGGGATACTACATGGAATCCTACTCCAGACCGTAGAGATCTTATGAAATCTAAGTATCACAAAGACTGGTCTGCCAATTCCACTTATTCGTGGAATATAGATAATTGCACATAAGCGAAAGTTATGTCTGTATTACATTCCATGCTTGTTTGTTACAGAACATATCTTGCAGTTGACAGTGTCCCCATAAATGCTACTAGGAGAATAATCGGTGGGTTTGAGGGTACACTGGACTCTTGGCTTAAAGTTGAAACTCTAAAAGAACCAAATCTTCTTCCTTCATGGGAACAATCTGTAGTTCTAAATGAAGATGGCACTACATATATGGATCCAGTTACTCATTTCCCTGTCAACAATATGATAGGAAAACTCCTATATGGCATAACTGTAAATTTCATTGGCTTTCCTCAGATTACCAATGAAATTACTACAATCACTTTTCTTGCTATGAAGTTGCATAATATGCAACACTTCGATGATATTTCAATGAATTCCTTCACCAGTTGCACACTTTGTCTCTTGATTTGATTCTTGAACCTAAATGGAAGGAAATTTTTGTAGCCTCTCTTCCTCAACGGGTATCCTCTGCAATCGTCAACAAATTACCAGGAAAAGTTGGAGACTACAAGTTTGGCATCATAAGGCAAGCCGTAAAAGCAATCATTGTGGAACTTTGCTCCCAAATGAAAATTGCCCGAGTTGCGACAAATCCAAAGAAACCTCATGGTTATCAACAACTCTGTAAGCAATGGCACCTTGGAAAGGCTGGAAATTCTGAGGGGCAAAGAAGAAGAAGAAAATCTAAATATTCTAAGAATTCCCTGTCTTACCAAGCCAAAGAAAGAAAGCATTCCAAAAAGACGCCGTACAAACACACAACAATGTTTTCTAAGGATAAAGAAATTATATGCTACAACTGTAATTAGAAAGGACACACAGCGCCAAACTGTCCCAAGAAAAAGAAAGACATATCAAAGAAAAAATTGCAATATAGAAACAAAAAGGGGAAAATAAATTTCTTTGATCTACCTAGTAGCTGTGATGAGCTCTTATCTTCTGATTCAGAATCAAAAAATGATTTGCATTATGTTTATTCTGATGAATCTACATATGAGGATCTCAGAGATCTGTGGTTTGTGCTTTTTTAAGTCTTTGATCGGAGAATCCACAGTAAGAGAATTTTTACACCAACGTTTCGAATCCCAAATGGGATCCATCATCAGGGTTATCTTTCTCTTAACCCTGATGATGGATCCCATTTGGGATTCGAAACGTTGGTGTAAGAAATTCTCTTACTGTGGATTCTTCGATCAAAGACTCAAAAATACATATGAGGAATTATGCAGAGATCCTCATTGCACTGAATGCAAAGATTGTGAATGTAGTGATCCTGATGTTTGTAGTTGCAATGCAGTCAGGATGATGAAAACAGATCATGAAGAGACAAGCAGGAATCTCTTCACTCAAATGATGGCAACCACTGATCCACAACTTAAAGACATGTATAAATCATTACTGATGGATCATCTGAAGTAGGTACCTTCCAGTGCAAAGAATTCACTAAATAAAGGGTACGTACCTCCTGTATCAATCTTCTCAGTGGAAGCCCTTACCAGGCAATTTAGGAATGAAGATTTTGGTGAAGATTTACCTCAAACATTGCCTAGTATTCATCAAGCAATCAAAGAACTGAGAAGGACAGTAAAAGAAAATAAGAGGCTCTGCATAGAAAATCACAGAGAAATAAGCATTAAGTTAATGAATGCAAATGGAGCCTCAGCTTCACAAAATCCTCCTGTATCAGGTAAAGAAGAGAATTCGACATTTTGTGCCAATCCAATATCATCAGAAATGCATCAACCTGATGATACAGGTGAAAATGAAGAAATGGATAGATTAAATTTGGGATGCAATGTTGTAAATAAAGACGTCATGTATTGTGTCAAAATGAAGGTAAAAATTGGAAACCAATATGAGTATTGGAAAGTTCTAATGGATACTGGTTCTCGTTTGAATATTGTAAATGATACAGTTGTGAGTGCTCATCTCAGAAGGCCAACTGCATGCCCAAGAGTAACTATTGCCAATGGTGATATTATCACCAAGACAACAGCAGAACTAGATGTGTTCTTGACAGAGAAGATTGGTGTTCGTCTAGTTTACCCGATAGTTCCCAGAATGGATTGTGCTATGTATTTGGGCACGCCATTCTTCCAAAATTTTGACAGACATGGAGCTAAGCTTGACCGTGCCAGCTAGAAGTATGGTTACTTTGTAAGCTTAGGAAATGAATAAATTTTCTTTCCTTTCATAAATTCTAATTCGCCTAATAGATTAAAAAGAATTGAAAGAATGGAAAATCTGTTGGCAAAGATGGAAAGGAAAAGAGAAGTTCTAAAGACAGAATAACATCTGGACAACGGGAAATATGCAAAAGAAATAGCAAACTTCACTGCTAAATTTAAAGAATGTTTCTTAGATGACCCAAATGCCTTCTGGCATGTCCATAAACATGAAGTGGAACTTCCACTCAAAAAAGATTTTAGTGGAAAATTGAGGAGATCTAAAGCAGTGGCAATGAATGCAGAACAACTAAAAATGTGCAAAGAAGAAATCCGAGATTTGTTGAAGAAAGGACTCATCAGAAGAAGTAAGAGCCCCACTGCATGTTTTGCATTTTATGTTAATAAGCATTTTGAGATAGCCAGAGGTAAGCCCCGTTTAGTTGTGAACTATAAACCTCTGAATAGTATTCTTGATTATGATGCTTATCCACTGCCCAAACCTTCTTCTATACTTGCTCAAATCTCCAAGTCCAAGATATTTTCCAAGTTTGATCTCAAATATGGATTCTGACAAGTAGGGATTAAAGGAGAAGACAAATGGAAAACAACATTCTCGGTGCCCGAATGACACTATGAATGGAATATCATGCCATTCGGCTTGATAAAAGCGCCATCAACATTTCAGAGGATAATGGATGAAACTTTTGAAGGAATGGATGAATTCCTAAAAAAGTATATAGATGATTTATTAATTCATTCTAATAATATACTTGACCATATCAAACATTGGAAGATCTTTTTGCGCGGGGTAAAAGAAATGGGAATTGTATTATCAGAATCCAAAATGAAATTATTCAGGCCAATGATAGATTTTCTAGGCTATAACATCCAATATGGATTTTATAGTGTAATTCAAAGAAGTCTGAATTTTGTTGATCACTTCCCAGATGAAATTAAAGATAAAACTCAACTGCAGAGGTTTTTGTGAAGTTTGAACTATATCTCTAAATTTCTGAAGCATTGTGCACAAGAAAGAAATATTTTAAATAAAAGGCTTCAGAAAGTTCCAATTCCTTGGAACGATGACTGCACCCAAGCAGTCAAGAAAATAAAAGAAAAGGTTAGAAATATTCAACCTCTTTTTCCTATCAGAGAAGAATGGGAGAAAATAATAATGACAGATGCCGACTATGAAGGTTGGGGAGCAGTTCTATGTCAAAAGAACCCCAGCAACAAGAAAGAGATAGAAGTTTGTCAGTATGCATCTGGACTATGGGCCAAGAGCCAGTTAAATTGGTCCAGCCTGAAAAAAGAATTGAGAGCAGTCTGTTTAGGCATAGCAAAGTTCAAATATTTTGTCATCTACACTAAGTTTACAGTAAGAACAGACTGTCAGGCTCTGAAGTATGCTATCCAAAAGTGTGAATTCGAAGATGCTGCAATGGTCAGATGGGTCATGCAATTAAGCTAGTATATCTTCGACATTGAATTTGTGTCTGGGGATAAGAATAGTTTCGCAGATATGCTCAATCGGGAATTTTTGTCAGAACACTCAGTTTATCATGCAATTTCATTAGGAGAACTGAGGATCATGTTGAGATTGAAACTCCTACAGGATGGGTTAGATATGAGCTAGAAGCCCCTTTGCTGATACATGATGAATCTTGGTATCCAATCAAGGAAATCAGGCATAAAGCAGGGATTCCTTATCTATGGACATAAACAATGCAAGATGAAATGAACAGAGAAGCAATCGAAGCATTAGACTACTTAGAACACATTGGTAGTATAATGTATGTACTTCAAAAGAGAGATGATGATGAAGACTGCATTGAGAGTTGTCATATTACCTTCAGAAGATTTGACAACCACTTTCATAGGGAGGATTATGATACTGACCGACAAAGGGATGCATTTTTTGAAGGTATGAATCTACAAAATTATGCCTCTAACCTGTTTTACTGTATGCAGTTTAATTTTGCATTTGAAGGAATGACTGTGGAAGCTCTAGAACAAGACGATCCCACACCAGAATGGTTCCTGGAATGGTGGCGAATATATGGACTCTCGGCTCTCGTGATAAAACCGTATACCCTTCACATGCTCAAGATCCCTGGATTCACTGAACCCAGGGCTCACATGAATGGAATAGTATATAAGTTTGTTGAAAATATGGTTGATATCGGAGATCTTCCTTTTCTCCATGGCATGCGAAGATGTGGCCATATATGGTGGTTCGTGAAAAATCACTACAAAGTAAGGTCCATCTCCAACAGTACAAGTTATGATGGCTTTCATGAGCAAGTTGATCCCAGGACAAATCCTTTTCTCAATCTCAGCTTCCTGGAGCCACTTGACCGACATAATAATCAAGCATGGGAAACAAAAAAGAGGTTCAAGCCCAGTACTTCAATAATTTTCTGATTGAAAGATTCGGCTATCAACGCTATTCTCATCCGCAGATAGAGTACTTTGTACTCTAAAGGTGTTGTCTTTCTAACCGACGATGGTGTTGGACAAGCTTTCGTGGGTTCCCTTGTTCTGGAATCTCCGCAGTGTATTCTTTTGTACAATAATGAGATCTGCGTATCTCTTCTTTATGTCTTTCATATGTCAATTTGTGTCTTAGATTCGGTCCCCACATGCCATTGGCTATCCGTAAAAGGAGAAGGGATCAGATAACATGAGATCGTCCTCTCATGCCCGAATCTAGCTTTCGGCGATTTTGCCATACTATGTACAACATCTTATCTTTTGAGTCATCAGTGTATAATGACCAAATCACGACTGTTTGTTTCCCCCAGAGTTCTATAAAAGGAAGAACTATGAGGTAAAGACACATTGGAGTGAGGCTGGTCAGGAAGAGTCTAATTCATATTGAGTTTTCTCCTGCTCTGCATCTGTGGACATTCAGTCTGATCTGCTTGCAACACGATAAGAGCTCAAGTCCTTATGTCGATTTGAGAAGCCTGCGCATCAGTGCTTGACGCTGGTGTGAATCTAAAGTGGCCGGATCATATAGGAAGTCTGTTATCTAGTCAAAAATCGTCTAGACTCAGTTTGCTTGCATGCTAGGTAGCCTACAAAGCTCTTGTGCTTCGGCTAAGATACATCTGTTAAATGCTGCAACAGTCAATCTGAGGAAGAAGATTTCCCCTCTGTAATATTTGCATCCATTTGAATAAAATCTCCTTGATTTAGTTCAATATTTTCTGCGTATTGATATATCTGTGAAAAGGTCCTATGGGGAAGACCCTCAACCTGAGTGGGTGCACCTGTTTTGTCATACCCTGGACATTATACCCATGAATTGGTATATAGAAATAGAGTTACGCCATGGCACGAACGAATGGGATATCTTGCGCGAAGGATTCCTATAAACCTTCACGTTTGAGGATCGTTGGTGGGATAGTGTTGATGATACGCTACAAGCAGTAAAAGCAGCTATCTTTAAAATACCCCAGAAACCAATGGAAGTGCTTCAGCCTGAATGGGCGACCCAGCTGCGCTGCACGCTGGAGTGTTACAACGTAAACATTGAAGAAGACGATAAAGACCTGCGAAAAGTTAACATTCTAGAAACTGAAGGTTATCGTGAGGTTCAAGGACAATTGATTTAAGACCCTGACATTACCGCACTCGTAAAGACGAAGCAGGGAAACATTGGTATGGAGGCCGAACCGAAGTATGCAACGCTCGGCGACTACTGGGATGATGCCACGGTGGATAAGGTCACTGAGTTACTCCAGGAGTACCAAGACTTATTCCTGACCAAGATCACGGACTTAAAGGGGATCATTGGTGATTTAGGGATGATGAAAATCACCCTAAAACCCGACGTGAACCCTGTTAAGTAGAGGCCTTATCGCTTGAATCCAAAGTACAAGGAAAAGGTCTGCGTAGAATTAAACAAAATGCTCGCAGTTGGAATTATTGAGCCGGTGGAAGAATTCGACTAGGTAAGCTGTATGGTAGTGCAGGAGAAGAAGCAGAAGGGTGAGATAAGAATATGCGTGGACCTTAGGAAATTGAATGATGCCTGTGTGCACGACCCATTCCCGACCCCGTTCACAGATGAAGTATTGGAAAATGTCGGCGGGCAAGAAGCATATTCTTTCACAGATGGGTTCTCAGGGTACCACCTGATCAAAATTGTGCTGGAAGACAGGAGCAAGACCACCTTCGCGACTAAGTGGGACTGCTTTCAATACACCGTCATGCCGTTTGGGTTAAAGAATGCGTCATCCATCTTTTCGTGCATAGTTGTCTCCGCATTCAAAGAATATATCCACAAATTTCTGGAGGTCTATGTGGATGACTGGACTATATTTGGATTGGTTAAGCGCCACGTAGCAAGATTACGCTTGATGTTGGATACTTTCCGATGACACCAAATCGCGTTAAACCTTAGCAAGTGTACGTTCCTCGTTCCCTTTGGAAACCTATTGGGACATGTGGTCTGCAAATAGGGACTAATGGTAGACCCTGTGAAGATTGCAGTAATTCTAAATTTGGAAGCACTATGAAGTGTTAAACAATTGCGTGCTACCTTGGAACATACGGGGTACTACAGGGAGTTCATCAAAAGCTATGCCTAGATCATCACGCAAATGGAGAAGCTGTTGAAAAAGGATGTCACGTTCTGCTGGAATGATGATTACATGAAAACCCTGGATGTACTAAAAGAGAAACTGGCCTCCGCCCTAATCCTGGTCGTCCCAAAATGGGATGTGGAGTTTCATGTCCATGTTGATGCGTCATGTATAGCTTTGGGCGTGGTGCTCACACAAGAGGGTGGAGAGGGCTTGGATCACCCTATCGCATTTGCAAGTGGTAAGTTGTCCAAAGCGGAAAATAACTATTCCACAACCAAGCACGAGGTGTTGGTTATGGTGTATGCGCTCCAAAAATATCGGCACTATTTGCTAGGAGGACATTTCAAGATGTAAACAGACCATTCCACACTAAAATACTTGGTCAATAAGCCTATGTTGGGGGGGCGCATATGCAGGTGGCTCTTATTGTTCCAAGAATATAATTTGAGGTTGTCATAAAGCCTGGACACCTGAACGCAGGACTGGATCACTTGTTGCGTATTGAGACGGGCGAGGAACCTACTAGTTTGCAGGAAGGATTACCTGACGCACAACTCTTTGCTGTGCATGTCGTGGATGGGCACTTTGAAGATATAATCCACTTTCTGACCACAGGGACTGCATCGAAGGAATACTCCGTCTAGCAAAAGAAGGAATTGGTGGTGCGCGCGACAGATTTTTTTGTCATCGTGGGGAACCTATACAAAATGGGAAATGATGAGATGCTGCGAAGGTACGTACCTGAATTTGAAGGAAGTCAAAACCTCGCGGAAGCACATGGGGGCGCTGCACGATGACACCATGCAGAACGAGCGAATGCACAAAAGATTCTCCGCGTACGGTTGTGGTGGCCAACCCTTCACCAGCATTCAAAAGCACACTGTAAAGCCTGTGATATATGTCAACGGATAGGTAAACCATCGTGGAGGAACAAGATGCCTTTGAATCCACAAATGATGCTGCAACCCTTCGAAAAGTGGGCAATCGAATTTGTAGGATCTATCAAACCCAGGGAAAAATGGGCGCGCAATACATCATCACCACGACAGAGTACCTGACTCGTTGGGCAGAAGCACAGCCGGTCAAAGACTGCACGATCGCCACGGTTGAAATGTTTTTGTTTGAACACATGTTGACTCAATTTGGCTGTCTGAAAATCTTAATGAGTGATCGCGGTACACATTTCTTGAACGAAACCATCAGCGCACTAATAGAAGAGTTCCAGGTGTATCATCAGAAAAGCACACCCTATCACCCACAAGACAATGGGACAGTAGAAGCATTCAACAAAATATTGGAAACTGCGCTAACCAAAGTATGCAAAGCACAGTGGAGCGATTGGGACCTGCGCGTACCTGCAATACTATGGGCTTATATGACCACATGCAAGAAACTGACGGGACAAATACCTTTCTGGTTAGTTTATGGCGTGGAAGCTGTCATGCCAATGGAGTATATTGTACCCAGTCTACGCATAGCAGCACTCACAGGTATGACAGAGCGTGAAGCCCTGGAAGAAAGACTCGCGCAGTTGGAAGAACTCGAGGAGGAACGGTTCCTAGCTGACCTTCATCAACAAGTGCAAAAGCACTGTGAGAAGGCCTGGCACGGTCACCATATTAAGTTGTGCACTTTCAAGGTAAATGATTTAGTGCTGCTATATGACAGTAAGTTTGATAAATTTCCGGGAAAGTTCAGAATGCATTGGCTGGGACCATATGTTGTCAAGGAGGTCACAGATGGAGGAGTGGTATAGCTAGTCAAACTAAATGGAGAGCCTTTCCCAGGCAAAGTGAATGGTAGCCGCTTAAAGCCTTAAACGGGTGGCCCGACTATCTGACTAACCGACGGAAGCACAGTGTTTGCGCTCCAAGGATCTGGACAAAGGCGCGGAACTATAAACAAATGCAGGGGATACCGACACAGATGTAGAGAAGCAGTTCTGACATAGAGGGCTCAGAACAACGTATGCAGCAGATCCAACAAGCAGCAACTCAGTGTGCTGCTGACCTTGTCGCAGTTCGAGAACAGTTGGAGGGACTCCGCGCTGACAGAGTGACTCGAGGTGAGTCACGATGTTTGTGTTGGGGGCTTGTTGGGCATGGAATCCCCCCCAAGGTAGGTTTTGGGGCTTAAAGCCCAAGTTTTGACCGAGTCTTGTTGTAAAAGCTCCGCGAATTGTGGGCGCGGGGCGCGAAAGTATAATACAGTCATAGATGTTGGCTGGATAGACCTACCCATGGTCCACGGACCATGGGATTGTATAAATAGAGTGAGGCTCTAAGTATAGAAGGAAGAAAAAAAACTAATAGAATCATGAGAAGTCTAAGTGATTGAGTCGAAGTGAAAGGTGTGTCTGTGGGTCGTAGAGTAGAAGGCTTTGCAGCTGAGTGCGCAGAGGCCTAGTAGTCCGCAGCTGAGTGCGCGGACCCCTGCAGCTGAGTGTGCAAGGAGGGTTGAGTCTGTAACCGTTGGAGAATCAATAAAGAGAAGTTTTGCTATAATTCTATGTATCTTTTCTTGGTTTAATGCATGATTGGAAATAATTTGAAGTATATTGTTTATTTACTACGTGAACTTGTATGAATGTTGTGTATTGTTAAGTATAACTTAATAAATTTAAGTAGGCGAGGATTCTTACTTAATACTGAAGGATAAACAAAAGTAATAACACAAAGTGCGACACAACCCTTGGTTAGTGCTGCGCGAAGGCAGGGTATCAGGCAGCGAGGAACGGAAGGTGCGCGAAGCCACCTACGCGCAGGAATAAACAAAGGACCAGTCGAACCTCTCAGACATCTCAAGGGTGCGGAAACTTGGTTCTAGCACCCTCCCATACTAATTCGGGTGAGACTTCAGTCCGCGCTCTGCGGACTGTTGCAGAAAGGGCCAGTAGTACAGGGATTTGTTTGGCTAATTAACTTTGATCCTGGGTCAGGCCCCAACAAGCCAACAACAACTTAGGTGTTTTTCAAAAAAATATAATAATAAAAGAAGAGAAAAAACATAATTGTTGTTTTTAGGAGGATGAGAAAGACAATCAAGGAGAAAAGAGAAGATCCAAAGGGGGCCCTGCCTCACATATGTTCATCTCCCCCACTCCTTACCATGCATCCCTCCATAAATTCCATTTTTTTTTTTTCACTTCACTACTTCAATTCAGGGGAAGATTATGTTTTCCACAACATCACCTTTATCCATTACCATCATTCTTGCCTTCACACACACTCCTACTCCTTCTGTACAACAGACAACAGAAGAGGCAGAAAGATGACCATACAACAACAACAACAACATCTGATCTGCAGTCAAGAAACCATCAACAGACAACAGAGAAGGAAGAAGAATGACCATCAGCAACACCTCTGATGTTTGACACTTGCAGCGTGGCATTAAGGCCACATGTAAGTATCCTACTCACTCACTCATCTGCATAATTTGATCAAAAGTTGTAAAGGTTAATAGGTAGTTGGTTTGTGAGTAAAAAGGTGGTCAGTTTCCTCTAAAAAGGCTATGCCCTCCAAAACCTCAGGATCCCTATAACATGGATAGTCTTCAATGACTTACCAGTAGAGGATGACGTCAAAACCTTCATTTATGATGTTAGTCCTTCTGTTAGTAAGGAGGAGACAAAACAAGAAAAAGAAGATACAGAGCTAGATGGGGAGGAGATGGATACATAAGAAACTAATACAAAGGGACATGATGAAGAAGAGCACAAAGGAACATGATGTTGAAACAAAAGAGAAAGAAGGAATTGAAAAAAAAGAAAAAAGAAAGAGCAACAAGAAACAAAAGAGCTAAGTGGCCTCAGGGACAAAGAAGCAGCTGAACAATCAAACCCCATGGCCCTAATCAGCATCTAATTGCAAGTAATCCTCAGCTAACACTTAGATATATTGCTGTCCAAGGGCAAGCAAGTACACATTACGAGGATTTGTTTAGGCTGCTAAAGAAATGATAATATACATGCCTTCTATAAACAGGAAGAAAGGACCGCAACAAAAGCATGACATGTCAGAGAGGCTACCAGAGACACTAAGTTGCTCAGGGGATGAGCAACACTTTCAGTGGTGGGGTGATGATAAGTCTCATCATTGAGTAATTATGTGGGCCTTAATTGGCCTTAATTCACCTCCTAGCTTAGTCAAACCAATTATTCTCACAACTTATTGCATACTTTTGATTATATTTTGCTTATGAGTTGAGTTAGAGTTGGATATTTTGCTTTGTGGTCTAATGTGCATGTAATGCAGGGATAAAGGATAAAAGCAAAGGAAATGCAGGGATAAAAGGTAAAAGCAAGGAACTATGGTAAAAGACCTTGGTAAAAACTTATATGGGACAAGGGGGAGGAATTACAGGAGGTAATTCCTCCTCATTTACTGCCCATCCATTCGAATATCCCTCCATCAGCTAAAAGTACAAACAACCAAATTAGGAGTACTAAAAGACAATTAAGCAAGTGGAAGTACAAGCAGCCTCCCTACTAGAAGGCAACCGAGCTAGTGAAAGTGAAAGGACAAGTTACCATTAAGTTGGGAGTTGTACCTCCCTAATTTTGAGGGAAGTCGTTGAGACTTTAGATGTATAAATAGAGAGGCTTAGGACCTCAATTTTTTTTGAGGTAGTTAATCAATAGTCAGTGAGTCAGTTAACAAGTATTCAGACCTTTTGACTTGTAACAGTTTGATGTAATACAATGTTGTCTGATAATGAAGATGAGTTTTGATTTGATCCAACACTGAGCTAACTCAGAGGGCTAAAGCTCTTGTGTTAGGGCCCGACCCTAGCAGCCAAAGCTCCTCTTTCTTGTATTGTATTCTAGCATAGAATCCTATTTTCTGTTCATTTAATCAAGTAGTTCATTTCCATTTCAACACTAGCATATATGCATGGTTTGATTATTCATCTGGTTAAATAGATGCATTTTCATTATAGTGGTTCAACACATATTTTTGGTTTCCTGCTCATTGACTTAAGTAGTTTCCTGTTTCCTGTTCATTTGCTTGAATAGTTGCAGTCCATTACAGCAGGGTAGAACAAAGTAGTTGTGTTTCAGTTTGTTCCATTTATGTTTTCATTTAATTAGTAGGTTGTCAAAGAAAAGATCCACCAGGATGCTCACAGGTGTCTCAACCTCACCTCCTCCCTCTGGGACGATGATGCGAGGAATAAACCCTGCAACAACCTCAAAAACACAGGGTTTTGGTTTTCATAAGGTTTGTTGTTTAAACATAGTCACTGAGTTCATTGTGTTGTCACTCTGTTCCTCTCATGATTATCTGCCCCTTCACTCTCTCTTTCTTTCATTTAGACCTCCACCCTCTTCCTAGATCTCTCATGCTATCATTCTCCTTCAGCCTGAAATGCTCAGCGAGAGATGTTAACTCACGTTCAAACGATTTTTAACCATCGATCGTCTTTCACACACAAAACCCACCAATCGCTGCCTAATCCACTTTTCACGTTTGACTTTCTTCCTTTTAAATCCCCACCATCGATCTGCCTTGTCAGATCCAACGGTTATTGCTCACCCGCTCACCAACCTGCTCGGTCACATCTCCACCATAGATCTACCTTGCTAGATCTGACGACCCTCGTGCCATATTGCGTGGGTTTCCTTTCGACTGTTATTGGGTTGAGAGCATGCGATATGGGCGGTTTCCCCATGCTACGTGTCGGCCGAGGAGGATAATCGTGAAAAATTATACATTTACGGCTTTTAGGGCGCACGAGATACAACGTACTGCCCTCCAAACCCGCTCGTAATTTCCGCACGTTTCTTTTCGCGCTCCAATCTCTATTGTCGATCTGCCCTGCCAGATCCAACAGCTGTCGCATCACCTAATCACTTTATCGCCTTGAACTCTCCACCGTCGATCTATTTCTTGATTTGATGGCTGTCACGTCACCCGATCGCCAACTGGCTTGGCCGATCTCCGCCGTTCATCTGCCGATTGCCTCCGCGATACAATCCTAGCCGTCCATTTTGTTAGTCCACCATGTCCGCCCATTTGCCTATGTACCCTCCTACTGTCCGATCTCAACCGTTCATTTACCCTTCACCTGCCTGATCCAATGGTCCTCATGCACTATTTCTCATTACGTCCTCTTTTCACCATTTTTACCTTTGACCGCTTCTTCCGCTTATACACAGACTTAGCCTAGTTCCATTTCTGACCCCTTAGTCTAGTTTTGCTGCTTTACTCTTGAAACTTAGATAGTTAGCATTAGATTAGTGTTGCTTAACAATTCTGCTTAGTTTAGTTGTTTTCATGATTAATTAGGATATGGTGATTTAGGTTTTCATGTTGTTTTCTTCATTTCTGCAGTAGGTTAGCTCTCCCCTAGAATAGGTTTGCTCCCCTTCCATCAAAATCAAGCTTCTTCTGACCTCATAGAAGTCTGGCTTGGAACCCCTGGGGTCTCTTGCTAGATGAGCAGTGACAATAGGCAGTACCTTCACTCCTACTTGTGTATATAGCACAATCACCTCCAAGTTTGTACGAACCCCAGGTTGATAAGTAAAGCTGGTAGCCCTGGGAGTTACAACATTCTTGCTGCAATACCTAGGCTCATTACAACTGAAAGACAATGTTTTGCCAAGGGGATTAGCTCCATTATAAGATTTGTTTAACTTTAATGATGTAGCTAAGAAGCCCAAAATTGAACCCACAAGAGTTGGAGTTGAGAAATATAATATTGGAACTGAATAAGAACCTAAGTTAATCAAACTGTCGAAATCTTTACCCTCAACAGAAAAGCTAAAGTACATTGAATTATTCAAAGAATTCATAGATGTCTTCACCTGGAGTTACAAGGATTTGAAATCCCATGACACCAGGATTATACAACATAAGATTCCCTTAAAAGAAGATCATAAACATTTTAAACAAAAATTAAGGAGAATCAACCCAATGCTTATGCCTCTTATTGAAAAAGAGGTTAAGAGAATGTATGATGCAAAGATCATAGTGCCCTTAAGATATTCCAAATGGGTGTCTAATCTGGTTTTGACTAGGAAAAAGATTAGTGAAATTAGAATCTACATTGATTTCTAGAATCTAAATAAAGTCTATTTAAAAGAAAATTACCCTTTGCCCAAGATGGACCACATTCTACAGAAGATGGTGGGATCTAGCAGAATTTCCCTATTAGATGGTTTTTCTGGTTATAATCAAGTCTTAGTACACCGGGAAGACCAAGAGAAGACAACGTTTACTACACCCTGGGTCACTTTCATGTATGTGAAAATGCCTTTTGGTATAATGAATGCTAGTGCTACTTTCCATAAAGCAATGGACTTTACCTTTGCAGATGAAATGGGTCATTTTATAGTCATATACTTTGATGACATCACTAGTTTTTCGAAAACAGATGAGGAACATTATATCATCTAAGAAGAGTTTTTGAAAAAGGTAGGAGATTTTGTATCTCCCTCAACCCTAAGAAAACATTGTTTGGTGTAAAAGAAGGAAAACTGTTGGGACACATAATTGCAAAGGAAGGAATCAAAATAGATCCTAGCAGAATCGAAGCTATATTAAAAATTAACCCCCCTAGAAATGTAAAGGAAGTTCAATATTTTATTGGACAAGTCAATTTTCTGAGGAGATTCATTCCTATTCTAGAAGAGATTTTAAAAAATATAACCAACATGTTGAGGAAAGACACTAAGGTGAAATGGAACATTGAAACAAAACCATCATTTGACAAGGTACAATAGGCTTTAACTCAAGCTCATGTATTAATTAGGCCAGATTTCACAAAAGATTTTCTGATTTTTTGATTTGCTTCTAAGCATACAATTGTTGCAGTTCTCTTACAGAAGGATAATGAAGGCCATGAACAACCTATTGCTTTCTTTAGCAATGCTTTGAGAGATGCTGCATTAAAATATGACATCATGGAAAAACAAGCTTTTGCCCTGGTAAAAGCAATAAAAGGTTTTAGAGTGTACATCCTCCATTCACATATAATTTCCTTTGTTCCAAATGCAGTGGTTAAAGATATATTGACCCAAAACGATTCTGATGGGAAGAGGGGTAAGTGGATTTCCATTATATTAGAATATGACATTGAAAGTCGACCTACCAAACTCATTAAGGGTCAGGGGTTAGCAATGTTAATGGCCGAATCTAATTTACATGCTTTGGATATAAGTTTTCTAGCAATATTCAATGAACTAGATGAGTTGGCGACTCCACAGGTAGCATAAGCTTATGCTACCTCTCCCTAGTATGCAAACATTATTTTTGTTCTACATAATTTACAAGCTCCTCTTGGTTTGAATGTAATTCATGAAGAATTCCTTCAGTTTTTAATTGAAGGAATGTTCAGATATTCTTCAATTATTATGTATATGTTCATTTTCTTCGAGACAAAAAGAATTCCCTTTGCAGTACAGAAGCTCAATTAGCAAGGAGAGCCTCAGTCCATTATATTCTGGACTTCTATCATCAGAAAATAATCACAGGAATTCAATTTTGCAGAGTTTATTGATCAGTTTGTGTATCCAACAACTTGTTTGCTGAGTGGCGAGCAGATTCCAAGAATCAATGAGTATATTGAGAAAGTGTTACAACTTAGTGAAAAGGTGGAGATAGGAGATTGGTACCTATACCGATCATTTACAAAGATCATATTTTATGGCTCATATTTGCCACCATATAAGCTACCCAAGTACCTTCCAATGAGGATATTTGCCTTGGAGTACATTAGGCAAATTATCCACTCAGACAACATCCATTTTGTGGCAGCTAAAAAGAAGTCTTAGTTCAGAAAAAAGACACAAATAAGACCTTTTATCTGTAACAACAGAGCAGCAGGAGAGGAAGCAGAACCTCTGCTGAAACAAATGAATTTCCCTCTTATATTTACATGGTCTTATGATCCCTTTGGGGTAATTTCTAAGCTAAGAGTGGAATAGAAGAGAACTCCTTATTTGCATACCCAAAGACCAGAAATAGAGAAGTACATGAACCAATAGAATTGGGTAGAGAACACATTGCAGGAGGCCGAAGAGAAGGTGCTTTCCCAGACTGCCTCAGAGACTCCTATACCCAGAGAAAAGACCGAGAAGAGATCGAGAGAGGAGGAATCTCCTTCAATCACATAAGTTTCAACCAAAGAATTCAAGATATATACAAAGAATATTAAGACATGTTCTAAGATAGACTTCCCAATACTAGAGGAAACACAAGGTACTATTGTACTCTCTAGACTTCAAACTTTGAAGTTTGAAAGCAGTACCATTGATTCTCCATCATCCTCGACTACTAAAGAGACTCCAGCTACAACACCTCACACACCAGAGACATTCACTGAACAAAGGTAGCTGGATATTTTCCAGAAATATAAATAAATTAAACAGAGGAATGAAGCCCTTTATGACAACATTTCTGCGCAATTCAGGAAGCAGTCTTCCTCAATCCAACACAGGCTCATTTCAACCTATGACACAGAGAAAGGGAGAATGCATATGGAATTCTTACAGGCACAGGTTCCACAACCAAAATCAGTAGCTAACTTCAAGCAAACTACCTTTGATTTTGAGGGAAAAGATGTTAATCTTTTGGATCAGATGGATATGCATAGGCAGATAGGAGAAATGGTCTACTCAACCTTCACACAGACTGCCCTCATTGCTTCCAAATTACAATTTTCTTTAAATAATGTTCAATCTCAGCTGAAACTGGAGAAAGTTTCCTCCTTGGCTAAAGACAAAAGAATTAAATATTTGGAGGAAATGGTGATCAAATCAGGTTTTGATCCTGGTAATTCAAAGGCCATGGAAGAAATCATTAAGAAGAAGAATGCTTACATAGTAGCCATGAAGAAGAAATTGAAGCTGCTAGCGATTGAAGATCCCCAAGAAAAGGAGTTAAGAGAGACAAAGTTACAGAAAGAAGAAATGCTCAAGCTACTGGTGGAGCAGAGTGCACAGATCAAGGAGATGGAAGTAGAGATGGATAAATTGATAATAGAAGAGGAGGAGAGTTCACAACTTGCAGTAGTTCTCTTGATGCGGTACCAATTACATCCCTACTTCAAACATGATTTCCTACAACAACTACAACATTAGGAACATCATCTTCTACAATACTTGCCACATCAATTGCAAATGATTCAATTAAGTTGGCCGAATCCCTGGAAAACATGTCTATATAGGGAGAAGAAATAAATAAATTAAGAGAGGATATGAAAGTCCTATAGGAGCAGATCAATAGATATGAAAATTCTCTCATGACAGAGATGCAGAAATCCCAGACATTGTCCTAGAGATTGCAGCAGATGGAAGGAAAACACTGCCATGGGTAATACCTTGGCCCAGGTCAAAGAAAATATTTGGAAATAGATCAATGAAGTTATGATAGATATCTGGCCTTCTATACAAATTATATTTGAACAACAAGAACTGTTGAGAGATCCAATGAAGCCATTGAACAAGTCAGAAAACAGTTGGGTGACAAATCTAGTGAAGCTACTGAGCTCATCAAATTCCTTAACTCTAAAAACAAACATGAATTAGAAGAGTTGGAGATTGAAGATAGAACATAAAATATACTGGAAGTCAAGAAGGTGCTGACTAAAAGAAATTTGGTAAGGCAACTTGAAGAAAAGTGTCAGACTTTGGACATTGGCATACAAATATTCTTCAAAAAAACTAGAATCCCTCTATAAGAAGGGACTTCCTAATTTATTGGTAATAAATGATAAGCTCAGTACATTGCCCGATTACAGTGATAAATTAATGATCAAGGCTAAAGACAGTTCAAAAGTTACAGGTGGAAGAATCAACATGACAGGAAAAACATTCTTGGAAGTGTTGGCATATGACTTGTACATTCAGTATGAAATTAAACACATATTCATTTCCAAAACAACATTTTCTAAATATACTGAAGTTGATGAGGTTTACAGAAAGTTACTGAAGACAACTATCTCGAGTGAGAAGCGCTGGGATAAATTATGTGAATTACCGTAATAAGAAGAGGATTTGATTGTACAACTCAACATCAACAACGCAACATGATTCAAAGGGCCAGAGAATCAACAATCCCACAAATCGAGTTCCGACACTTCAAACAGTTTGAGTTTTCCAAAATATTTGTAATAACTTAGATAAATTCACTTTAGGAATTCCTAAATACATCCTAGTCGGATTTGACAAGATTTTTTGTAAATATCTTATAAATACTTCTCTTTTAGAAGTATCAAGGGTTGATTTCTGCGTGGATTTCTGCATTCCAAAATGCTATTGTACTATTTTCATTTGATGGGTTGATTAGTAATAAAAAGGACATTCTTCATAGGATTCATGTGTTAGACTATCTAGTGATGTGCTTCTTTCACTGTTAGTGTTTTATTACTTTGTTTCCATCCTTATGTTTTCTGAAATTTGAATTATTTTACAGAAAATTGATGAACATAATTTGTTGAAAAATACACTCTGCTTCTAGTTGTAGGTAATTTCTATGTTTTCTTCTCATATTATGTTAAGGAATTCTTAATTGCTCTTTAACTTCTATTGGACTTATATCTTTTCCTCCATTACATTTCACCTAAATATAAAGGATCCATCTAGTTTAGCTACCTTGCCTTGTGAAACTCCTTTTTAAAGCTGAAACAGACCCCCTTTGAACTGTAGACTCCATAGCCCAATGGAAGGTTCAGGCATGTAATCAATCAATCAATTTAAAACCAAACTCTGAACACTCATAACTAGCTTAATATTTAATACAACAATGGTAAATCTTACAGAGAGAGCCCTCTCTGAGGCTGGCAGGGCTAGATCCCAACTTCCAAAGTAGGTTTGTGGTTATCTTTGTGATTTTCTTCTGCAACCTCGGAAAATTACGGAGTGCTAACACTCCCAATTTTGCTGTCAGCTCTAGCTTATTCCTTGATTCTTTGGAGACATGGAAGTAAACAGAGGCTCCAAAAATCCTGAAGTGCGACACATCCAACTTTCTCCTCGAGAAATCCTCCTCCAGTGTAATCACGCCAAGAATCTGATGAGAACCCCAGTTCTGCAAATAGACTGTTTTGTTGCATGCCTCATCCCACAAATGCAGAGGTAGGCCTTGGTCGTGCAACATCACCCTTGCTGCTCCCACAATGCTACAATTATTTCTCTCAACCATACCATTTTGTTGTGGGTTTTGGGGTGCTGTCAACTCTCGTCGAATGCCTTGTTTTGCACATTTATTTTTAAATTCATTCGACATGTACTCACCTCCATTATCAATCCTAAGAGCCTTCACCTTCTTGTCGGTTTCTTTCTCAACTAGTGCCTGGAATTCAACAAACTTGGAGAATGTCTCATGTTTCTTCTGCATGAAGAAGATCCAACACTTCTGTGAGAAGTGATCAATAAAAATGACAAAATATTTGTGTTTCGCGGTGGAGGCTATCAAGAAAGGTGTACAAACATCAAAGTGGATCCTTTCAAGGACTACATGACTTTTCTGTCCTGATCATGGAATGTGTATTTTGTGTACTTCCCTAGAGTACATTCTCTGCATACATCCTGTTGCTCAAATGCTCCTTTAGGGAGGCCTGTGGTTATTTGTTGCATAATCTTTAGGGTGCGATGATGCAAATGGCCAAGTTTTCTGGCCAAAGTTCGCTAACATCATGACTCTTCACCTTCTCTGCCTTTGTGCTTAATACATCATAGTATTCCACATCTTAGCTTATACAGGTTCTTCACATGAACCCTGATCTGCTTCACCTGTCCCGTGGTTATGTGTCTCAAGAATGCTTTTCCTTTTCACAGTCTTCCAAAATTGAAACAAGGATGAGATTTTTCTTTAGGCCCAAAACGAACATGACATCCTTGAGCTCGAGGGGGGAGCTTGACTCCCTATGAAAGGTGGCTGTACCAATCCCGGTTGTGCTATACCTTTCGTCGTCCCCCATCTCGATGTGTATCTACAAATCGTTTTTTTCCAAGTCACTAAAAAATTCTCTACACCATGTCATGTGGAACGATGCACCTGAATCCAAGTACCACACACTTCCCATCACTATGATGGCCATGCATGCGATAAGGGTAAAGTCAAGCTCGAATTGTGAAGCCAAGGCTTCACCTATTGCTCCTCCTAAGGTCTTCTTGGTTTCCTTTTTGTGTGGACATGACATAGTGCCCGAATTCATGACAATGTAAGGATTTAATTTTGGAAAAATATTTCCTCTTGCCCCCTTGACCGGATTTTGGTTTTGATTGAGATTGCTTCCCTTTTCCCTTCTTTTCCTTTCCATCCAATGGAAATTTTTCTTCATCCTTGCCCTTGGATGAAGTCCCATCTATGGTATTTCACCTTATTTCATCCTGTACCAAATCAGACCATAAGCACTCCCAATTTCGCAGTTTCTCCCTCCCATTCATCGAATCTTGATAGTTATGCCAGTTCTTGGGAAGACCCAAAAGGGCTAAGTTTACCAATTCTCCTTCAGGGACATTAACACCGACCCCACCAAGTTCATCACGACACTGTGTAAACTTGCTTAGATACTGCAAAATTGTGTCATTCTTCTGCATCTTGATACTTCAAAGTTTATCCTTGAGTGACAACTTCCTGTGGTCACTGTTATTATCAAATAATTTTGTCAGTGCTTTCTACATTGTGAACAAAGTTTATTTTCTGTGGATATTTGAGACAATGTGATCCCGTACTCCCTCCAAGATTATTCTCCTCACCTTGGCTACATATTTCTTCTACTGAGCAAGGTTTTGGGCATCAAAATCCAGTGGTTTTGCAACATACGTCTTGATGTATTTTAGAAATTCCTTGTCATCCAATACCACCTCCATGCGATCCTTCCATGCAAAAAAATTAGAGGTGCCTTCCAAGGCATATTCTAGCTTTAGTCTATTGAAGATCATATTCTTAGCTTTGAAGAAATCATGCTGCATTGAGCTCCAAATTTGAACCTCCTTAGAAACAACTTTGAAATTTATTCTCTAATGTGAATCCTACTCTGATACCATGTAGAAATTACAATGTAGAATTGAAACTGCTTATGAAGTTTTAATCAAAATCACAAGAAACAAACCTACTCCACTGCTCTGAGGAAATTAATCCACAATCTAGAGAAATTTTTTTAGACATGCAATAAAAAATAACACAGATGCAACAAGTATTTTTCTCGTGGAAAGTAAACTACTAAATACCCCAATGCCTGGTTGCATTAAATTATAAGAATAGAGATGTATCACAATTGCTTTGCTCAATTGATCACAACTTGCAAGTGCATAACCTATCTCTCTACTCACTGAATGATCTGACCCAGACTTAGTCAAATTTTGCCTCTGCTTGAGCTCTTATTTCCTTCCGCTGTTCCTTGAGAAATTAGGCCTCTATTATTTAGGAAGTTACTCAAATTTATTGCATAATTATTTTAGGCCGATTGTCTGACCGCATGCAACACTTGTACACTCAAGACTAGTCTACAATTGATGTTACACTGTCTTAGAATATCCACCAAGCCCGAGGAACTCGAATTTTATGTATGTACTAGCTATTTTGGGCTGATTGATCAGTTAACTAGATGATCACTGAGTTTCACTGAAGTCCCACTGCTTAATTGACCTTCCACCAGTTCCTCCAAAAGTTGGAACTAGTTTAATTGAAAACAAGCTGAGATAACTAACCTTGATTGCTACAAATTAGAAATCACACATGCTGAACTGAACTATAACTCCAACTCTAATTGACTGAGTAAATTGGGTGACACAAGACATATCACACAAGTTAACATCATCCAAGTTGTTTGCTGATGTGGAAATTCGAATTTTCTCACTTTAATCAAGGGCAAAATCAATTGAGAATTTCTTGCTGCATTTTTCAACAACTTCTCCTTTAGTGTATTTGGCCCATTTTTGAGTCTTATCCTTCTCTGGTTCTATAACGTTTCCTATAAAATGGTCCATGAATTCATTTTCTATGAGCACCAAATCAATTATCTTCTTCCATGCTTGAAAGTTCGTTGATCCATCGAGCTTATTGCCTTCTTTACAAAATGAAGTCTTTTGATTTGAAGATTGAGACATAGAGAGTAATATAGTAATTACTTATCAAGAGAGTGACCTACTTGATGATGATGTATTCACATACCTTGATGCTCCCAATATTCCAAGTGACTTCAAATATGTCCTAGAATGATGACTTCTAGGTGCAACAACAACTTCAAACTGCTTCAAAGATGAATGGTGATGCTTCCAACAGTGTAGATGATGCTCCAAAAATATTGATGCCTCTTGAGTGATGAATTCTATAGAGATGCCTTCCAAAATGAGTGATGATCAAAGATCTTCCAAGAGAGAGAGATGGTGATGATCTTCTTAAAAAATATAATGAATAACCATGAGGCTTCAATGATACAGAGAGAGATGAATAGTTGATGTGGTAATCTTTCTTCAAGATGAATGATGAGTCTTCTTCCTTATGCCCTTCCTTCCGTCCTTAGCAAATGATGTTCCTCCAAAGTAGCTCTGATGAATGTCTTTCACTTATGTCAACAAGAGTGTTCTTCAAGCTGCCTTCTCCTCACCTCAACTCTGATCCCATGTTGAGAAATCAATAGGGCAACAATTAGGGTGATTTTTCTATTACTTGATAATTGCTTGTGAAGGTATGTTGACTTAGTATTACTTTTATTATGTTATTTTCATCAAAAAACTACCAAAATCATAACCGTGAAGATCACAAAAAGATAATGAACACAAGATATAGGCTCCAAGCCAGGGCAAAACCACTCCAAGGGGACAACCCAGTTAAATCTTCTCTTCTTATAGAATCATATCAAAGTGAGAAACTCAAGTCCCAAAGTGCAAGAACAAGACCTCCCACAATATCCAAGTCATCCCTCCTTTCAAGATCTTCCAAAAAATCAAAGTCAACTCAAGTCAACAATAGTCAAAGCCTTCCAAATCTGATCAAACTTTTGATTTTCTGCCCTTGCAATAGAATTTCGGCCTTTGCAACTAGGTCTATAATTTTTGCCCCCTGTAATTCTTGAAATGTTCGCACATGTGGCAGATTCTAGGGCATATTCTTCGCATGTGTGGTAGAATTCTTCCTTCTTTGGCCTTCACTCTCTCTTTTGAATTTTTTGCTGGTATTACTCTCTTTTCTTGGCACAAAAATCAAACTTGCTTGAGATGATCCAAATGAGGTTGAACTGTGGTGTATTTATACACATCTAGGAGGTTGAATGGGTCCCTTCCAGGGCTGAATTGGTCTTGTGGGGACAAAAATGACTATTTTGACTTAAATAAAATTCCTTTTCCACTTTATTTCAAAAGTGCAAATGGGACTTGACTCAAGTACAATAGAATGAATCATGACAAATATTATTTTGGTCCAATAAACCCTAGAGGCATGAAGAACAAGCTTGACCTAAATAACAGTTTGACTTGAACATGAAAATCATGTTTGAAAAATAAAATCTCTTTTTCTTCTTTTGCTATTGACATGAAATATACAATGGCATAAGTACAATGATAATTATGAAGACGAAACCTAGTTACATTTTCCAACAGATCACTATATCGACAATGTTAATAGATATTTCCTCAAGTTTTGTTGCACCTTGTTACAAAACCAACTTGTAAATATAAAACATGTTAATCTCTTGAATTGTTATACAAATTATTTCACCGCGACCAAATATCAAAATATCATAACATAAAGCTTAGCATGTTTAGTTCTTATTTCTGCCCTTGAAACTGTCTCCTTTTTAGGTTTGGTTGCCTTGATCACTCTATTGCAGAAGAATCACACAAAATCACTAATATTTCACTTCATACACTGATTTATAACTGTAATAAAACTTCAAAGTAAAATTTACATTTACAACTTTGATTTCATGAGCAAAAATACCATGCTAAGTAATTTGCAATAGAAAATAACAATAGTAGACAAACATTCCTGAACATAGCGATGTTGGGGAAAAGCCCATGAGAAAATAACCCTTAAGGGGAAAACTCAGAGAAATAGATTTCTTTTATTTCTTGAGTAAATAGGAATAAATTACAACAATACAACTTATCTCATTAATTTATGTTGTCATTTCTTCGAGAAATGTGCCAAATCCGACCCTTGATTTTTGTGCCAATTTTCTTTGAAATCCATACTACTATATGGTATTGTAAAATCCAAGTTATAACTTGTCTCTTCCTTTATTTGCGTTAAAAAATAGTCCTTGTTGCTATCCAAGAAGTGAGTAATTTCTAACATGCTATTTGCCTTGGAAATCATGCCTCGAATTGCCCTTCTTGCTGTTGTATGGTCACTGTACCAACAATTAATGTTGAGTCTTTTTCTTGGTTTTTTTTTGCCCTTCTCTTTCCTTTGGTTTGCACTCAATTTTTGTTGCAATAAATCCTTCCTTTCGACTATGTTCTCTCACTTTCAATGCTCATGAATACCCTCTCTCCTTCTCACATGTGAATTTCTCACACTCATTAATGCGCTCTCTAATTATCATTATGTAATTTTTCTCATTAATGACTTAATCTAACTAACTTAACTTCTTTTGATCTTATGGTTGATATTCACTCTCAATATCATAGGTCATGATTTAATCCCTCATTTTTTTTCCAAAGGAAAAATCGTAATCTTTTCATTATGGGGAAAAAATTACATGTAGTAGATGCCTGCAGGCATATGCTATAACTGTAGGTCGAGGACCTTTCCAAAATAATAACTGTTTCAAAAAGTATGGCCTTGCCATTTCCTGTACCAATTTTCAGTCTATGTGACTCTTTTTCGGTAGATATATAAATATATACATATTGTTTATCGTTGTATATTAACACAAAAATAAAAATATACTTAAGGCCTTTCCGCCCTATAGTATTCTTGATCTATATATGGCCTGTGATGATATTTATAGATCTATGATCCCTGCTGTTCATCGATTATCCACAAGCCTTTGGGTAATAGCGAGCCCTCCTTGGAAAGTTTGTCAACATCTTCATTGTGTTCCTTGTATATATGATGATAAGAGGCTGTATTAAAAACTGCTTTGAGATTGTAGACTTCGTCCAAAATATTTTGTAGTGAGAAAGCATGACAATGATTTTTGTTTTTGAACCAATTGATGATAATCTGTGAGTCTCCAAAGATCTATATGGAAGTGCAGTTATGAGCATGTGCAAAATGGAGCAAGTGTCTGAGTGTGATAAGCTCAGCGAAATTATTTGTTCCCTCCCCTAGTCCTAAATGGACTTTGTAGCAATGCTGTTCTAAGAGGTATAATAAGAAACCCCCTTTGCAGCCATGTGGTTGAGCAGCGCCATCAAAGAAAGCCCACGGCTGCGATTTATCAATCCGACCAGGTCCTGAGATTTTGCGAGTGTGTGCCTTTGCCTCTCTAGGGATGTCGTGATAGCCTGACACTTCATTTGCAATGAGCAGTGGCTAGTGGGCAGATTTGTTCTTATAAATAAGGCGGTTCTGGGTGAGCCATAAGGTCCAGCAAATTATTAGAGCTAAGCATTGCACTTTTTCTCCCTTGTGATCAATAGTCCAATTATTCCATGCTACTGAGATAGAAGAACCCTACCATGTATTCCACATAGAGAGTTGTTGTGTAACAACTTGCCAGAAATGAGTGGCACATGGACAGAGGAAGAACAGGTGCTCGTTTGATTCAGATGCTTGTTTACATAATATACACCAAATCGGGCCATGTATGGATCTGCGCATAAGGGCTTCACCTGTAGGAGTTTTATTTCTTAATACACTCCACATGAAGAGACGTGCCCGTGGTGGAGTTTTCAATCTCCATATCTACTACCACCATGCATTAGTGTGTGGGCTTACGGTCCAGTAGTAGATGGTTATATCCCAGTTTAGGAGTGTATTTCCCGTGCTCATCTAGGGTCCATACTAATATATCAGGGTCATGATTGAGAGTTACATGCGCTTCGGACAAAGCCACTAGATATGATTCCAAGGTATGCTGCCATTGAACAGGAATATTCAGATCATGTGCTCCAACATTGTCTAAATATGGTACTGTGTTCATGATTGGCAATTTGCGCAATTGTCGTGAGATTCTTGTGATTGAGATAATGTATGAGGTTCAAATGAAGTTGGTATATGTTTCCCCCACCTATCCATGGATCGATACCTAAACGGACAGATGTTCCATTGTTTATGCGCTAAGCCAAGCCTGCTCTAATGAAAGGCATTGTTTGTAAGATTGCTTTCCATACAATGGATATGCCCCCTCGAGGCCAGTCTTGCAGTGAGAAGAGACCAGCTCATCTTGGCTGTAAGAGCTTGGGCAAAAATAGGTAGATCTTTTAACCCCCACCACCCACCCCCCCCATTTTTTTGGAAAAGCAAGATTTAATCCCTCATTAAATACACTTTTAAGTTATTAATTTCACTTGAAGTCATTAATACAAAAACATAAAGTCACTTGCATTATTCACCCATTTTCATCCATTCATCCTTCAAAGTCATCCATTTTTATCAAACCTTTTTTCCATGTAAGATTTTGTGAATCAAAGATTGATTGGTAGTGATATACACTTGAAGTTCTAGTATTTGATCTTGCGCTTATTCTATTTTCTATTTAAATTCACCATTAATTAAGCTGTACCACCTTCTTGGCCTTGCCCTTGCAACATGACAATATCTCTCTGGCTTTCTAAACACTTTTTTTGAAAACATTGATATCTTTGCCTACAACTCATATGCTCTTTATTAGATCAATTCAACATGGAATTTTACAAGATATATGTGGGCAATACATCTTTGTTTATAGCTAGGGAGAATATGGTCCATCAATGAATCATATACCAAATGTACTTTGTATGTCACCATGAATCTAGAAAGCTTATTCTCATTGTAAGGTATCCTAGGAGGTGAGGCTCTTCCATGGATACCCCAAGGGTCAATTTACTAGGACTCAACCACCTTTATCTATTGTTGGGTTGACACTCCTACCAACCTTGAATGAATATGGATATTGGGACTTGCTGATAACTAGGATCCCTTAACCCCTTATTAGTGGTTGGTATGTTGCATATGACCATTTCATAAGAGGGATATATTGGGACTCACTAATAACTAGGATCCCTTAACCCCTTGTTAGTGGTTGGTATGTTGTATATGACCATCTTACAAGAGGGATATATTGGATGTCTAATTCTACTTGTCTCCCATGTACTATTTTAATACTCCTTTCAAACAAGTCAAATATATTGAATGTTTCATTCTACTTGTCTCCCATGTACCATTTTAATACTCCTTTCAAGAAAGCGACTTGATTTTCCATACTATTCGCTTCTTCATTATGTCTTCACTTGACATGGAAACCTCACATATTGACAAATTGCTTGAGAATAATGAAACTCTTTTCACACAGGTATTATTTTTGATCATTTGAAGATGACATAATGCCCCTTTATTGCCAAATAATAATCATGGAGTGTTTTATGCAAATAAATTCATCAGAGGAGAGTACATAGGCAAATAGTCCTTGAAATATCATTGTTGATTGTGTTATATTATTGGTGGTTACAAAGTTCCTAGGTGAATTCAAAGACAACCTAATATTTGCTTCCCAAATTAAACATCTTGCTTCCATGTGATTTGAATTTCCTACACTGGTACCATAAAATATAATAATGTGCTTCAATCCAAACTTGATCTTCTCCTCAGTGGATCAATTCTATATGACTAGTTTGAATTCTTTATTTAATGTCCAATGACCACAATTGTTCTAGTCATTTATATAGCTTCGATCGCTTAAGCCATGTGTTTCTTCTAAGAAAACCTTGAGGTTTGTTGAGGCCTTTAAAATTATTTTATTTGTTTTCTATATGAAGAGATGTCCTTTGGTCTGCTTTCCTTGGAGTGAGGGGTCATCTCCCTTAATTGTCTTTTATCTTCAATATTTTCTCCAAGAAGATACATGATGTAGTTTGTTCCCCTTAAGGGGAGGAAACATCTTCCTTCATCTCATTTCTTGTTTTCCACACCTTCCTTGTTAGCAGGTGTAAATATTGCAAGTTCCATGCCTTAATTAGTGTAATCCAACTGTTTGGGTCAATAATAGTGGGATGCTCACTTGGTTCATTATAGGGACCAAAACTTGCTTTGTGTATGTGCATCAAGAAACATGTGTGAACTTGCTTCTTCTTTCACTTTAAAGAGAACACACATGGAATGTCAATATATCCCTTCCCTCTTTAGGGTTTCTGTAGCTAAGAGTTTTCTTTGTGCAAATAACCGAAAACATATTTTTACTTCCAAAGTAGACTAAGAGGCCTAGATATCCTCTCACATGATGTCAAGATAAGTTTTCCTAATTAGACATTTGTAAAGTTAAGAATAATCCCTTCTTATTGTGTTTCCCTTGATTAAGTCTCCTCATATTAGAAGGTCTTTGTGGTTTTTCTAATCAACACCAAGCTTATTACCTTAGTTTGTAGTCTAAGCAGTGCTATAGTGCTCTATGCAAGGATCTTGAAAGGTTTTGGTTATTTTTATTTTTTTTATTTTCCACTGGGCAATAAGTTGGTATTCCAAACATGTGATGTCCAAGGAATTTTTATGCTCGGTTTACCCATCTATATTTGTAGTTGAGGGGGTTCTAGAATGCTTCTAGAAATATTCATTATGACTACATTGTCTTGGAAACCATGTTATATTAGCTCAATTAGAAGAATATTTCTTCAAATTATTTGAAAATTCTGGAACATAAAATTGTACAAAAAAATAAATAAATCTTTCATACATATTGCACATAACCCATAAATATTGCCACCAAAATTATAGTACATAAACCTTAATATGTAGAAAGCTCCACTTTGAGCAATATTGTTTTATTGATCCACATGCATTAACTTTGTATATAACAATTAATATACAAATAGATGTAGAGGGACAACATTATGTATAACATTGAACTATAGCCTCCCTTAGACATTAATATATTAATGTCAAATTATTAAGACACCTTCTAATCACCATATTAACAAGTGCTGCATGCAGCCGGTAGTCCCTGCCGTAAGCGAATGGCCTCCCTCAAGCACAAATGAAGCCCTTTTTTGATTTGTGCACCATTTCTCGTGCTTTCAGCAAAGAAGCTAGCTGACATCAATTCATGTGGGTGCTGCGCAGGACGATCATACTATCATAACGGTGCTTGAAAAAGTCTTTTCCGGATAGTATCATAACGGTGCTTGAAAAAGTCTTTTCCGGATAATATTTTACAGGGGCTATGGATTGTTTTGCTTCTTTAACGATAGTTACACCAAGTATCAAATAGACAAATCTAATCAATGAATAGTTGAATGATATCATGCAGGACTTTTTTTTCATCCAAGATGGGACGACGACAGTAAGAGGAAACATAATGCACAAGTCGATCACTCGAAGAAGGTTGGAATTTTAAATTTATGTTAATGTAAATTCGATAACAATGATTATTTTTTAATACACTCGATTTTAGGTTTTGAATATTTTAGAAACAGTTAAATTTCTTTGTATTTATATATGTAATTTTTTATTTTTTATTTTAATAATAATTTCTTTGTATTTAGATATGTAATTTTTTTATAATAATGGATTGAAAGCAGCGATTTTCAGAAGAAGAAACATAGGTCACTTGTCTAGTTCCATAGAAGCAAAAATAATATCAAAGTTAAAGTGATTACCTTCAACCTCAGAACAAAACATTTTCTAGATTGGGGAAGGTGTAAAATATGTCACAATTCTAGATATGACATTCTATTTATTTTAAATTTTCATTTGCAATTAAAAAGGAAACTATTCTATATTCAATATGACCTAAAAATTTTATTTACAATTAAAAAAAACTATTCTATATTCAATATGACCTAATATATCATAAAAATTAAGCTTGTTTAGGAAAATAATCAATTATTAACTAACTGAGATCATAAAAAATGGTATGTTTGGTTTTTATAATTATTTATTTCAGGAATCAAATATGATATAAAAATCAGAAATACTTTTTATTTCTTCGGAAAATGAAAATATTAACATATTTCTTTCCATCATAAAGAAATAAAATTACTAACTTTTATATTAAAAATAGTTTTTTATATGAACCTTATAATCTACAAAGTAGAAAATAATATGAATACAAATACAACTTTATTATTATTTTTGAAAATGTTTTTTCAAATTCAGAACATATGTGGTCTGATGTCTATAGATGTCTATGGATATGGGTGAACAATTTCAGGGTGTCGCACCCTAGCAAAACTGAAGAAGTTGTGCTGAAAATTCTCAGATAACAACTTTATATCTTGCAGATGGATTCACAACAAAAGAACATCGAAGCTAAAAGAAAAGTTAGGATATATTAGTGAATGTGTTTTTCATATTTGCATTATGCCACTGCACTGCACCCAGACTTCCCGTAAAGCTTAACACGGCTATCTCAAGAGTTCACACAACTCTCTCTCACGGAAGAGCCTTAAGCTCTCAACACCCAATTAACGAGCTCTCATAGAAGAGCCTTAAGCTCTCAGCGCTCAACCAGGCAGCACTTGAACTTGGCTCCGATACCAAATTAGAGATCATGCATTAAAACACAAAACTCAGAACACTTACTTTCATTCGATGGAAAATAGTAATTTATACACAATAAAGAAACTTCTGGAGTTCGGTGGGGCGGTAGCTTCTCTAGAAAACTTATTAATTTGTTAATACTTCGGCCAAATTCTAGAAGCTACCTGTCCAGCTATTGCATTAATGGCAATGGTTGAAAAACAGGAAGTTCAAACTCCTTGCAACAGAACTGAAAAACATGGCTCACAATAAAGCGCTGTAGCCTCCGTGCCATGAACATTGATTTCATTTTCCTTGCTGTGTCACTTTTGCACTGCTGCCTGTCCGTAGGCGATGGCAACCAATATATGGATAGTTGTATGACTGTAGGCTATTGCAACCAATATATATACATATATGGAGTTATTGTTTTATTAATGAGGGGTGGCGTATGTTACTCATTTGATTTAATCAAATATGGAATTTAACCAAATATATTATCTAATCAAGTACGTGGAACAAAGTAATATATCTCATCCATCTCATTTAACCAAATAGAGACCAAGTACATTATTTGACGAGTGGCATATGCTACCCTATAAAGTGATAACTGCATTTTGGGCCACCATAAAGCCATAGATTCAGAGTCACCAAAGATTCCATTATCATTCTTCTTGTTCCGTAATATTGCATGACGTGCAATAAGTACTTTAGCTACGTTGTGCAGTTAATAAAAAGGAAGGTTCAGAAAGAATGACCATTAATGGGAAAGGTGTCGAACGCAATTTCATCTGATTAGATTCCTTTCTCAAAAAGTTGTTTAATGCAACATCATCCGCACAGTTTTCCTTACAAAAATTCAATTCATTCACACTGCGTGGTTGTAAGTTTTGTTTTTGAGTAGGATCGGCTTCTTTGATTTGTTTTTGGCACCTAACACTTGTCTGTCCCGAGCTCAAAAAAATGCCTTTCAGTACGGAAAAAGGAACGCCATCTCTTTTGATCGATGGCTAAACACTATGCACTAATTTGTAAGATTAATCAGTTTCTTAGTACTGTAGTGCATGCTTTTCAGCACATAGGAAAATGCCATGAGTTTTGAGTAAGTAAGATGCATAAACGTTATGCATCAAACTGTAGATTAATCAAATTTTATTTCTATATACACAGATCTAATGACTCATGCAGTAATGTACGCTATTCAGTGCATAAGATGAAAAATAATGGCAAACTTAACGTCCATTGGAGTGTGGAATAAGGCTGTTAAGTAATGTGTCTCAATAGGGGTTATGAATATAACGACTAATCTGTTATTTAAACTTGATGTGATGGGAAATTGGAGTTTTTCTACTGGAGATTAATCCAGAATTAATAATTTGGAATAATATTTTTGAATCAATATTCAAGATAGAAATATCCCCATTTTGTTACGTGGAATTTGAATAATATTTTTTGAATCAATATCCAAGATAGAAATATCCCCATTTTGTTACATGCAATTTGTTCTGATTTATACAGTAATCGTAGACAGTTATCATAATTTTTGACATAATACACACTGTTTGTACTGAGTGCTTGAATTGGTGCCCTCACAAACCGGAGAAACATCTAACTAAGCATCCTTTATAACGATATTAATTTTGTTTAAGAAATAAATAAATCCACATTCCCCATTGCAGTTTGGCTTTTAGGAGAATACATTAATCTTTTGAAAACGCCTATAATTGATCGCAAAATACAGTAATCGTAGACAGTTATCATAATTTTTGACATAATACACAGTTTGTACTGAGTGCTTGAATTGGGATGCAATAGTTGAAAATTATACAAAATGCATTCACGCCACACACCTTCAGCTCAAGGAGAGCGTGTTGAATGACCATCAGAATATCAGTACCAGTCTTCTGCACGCGACTTCCATAGAGGTGACTTATCATTAATTTCCGGCAGCACTGCAGCAGGTTAGAATTCTAGCAATTTGATTAGGGAAATTTATTTTTTTTGTTACTGATTACTTGTAATCATTTTTATAATAAAAACAACTTTGAAGAAGTATAACCAAATTTTCTGATAACACTTCAGGAAATTAAAAGAAGAAAGATCAAGAAATCAAATCCTTGTTGAAATTGCTTCACAGGGTTGAAGCTATGAAGCATCTGGCACCTGCATCTATCAGGTGGGATCCCACGGTGCGTGGCTTCCCTGACACATCTTCTGGGGTTGAAGCTATGTAACCAGAAGGTGGTCTCTCGCTGGATGTCATGTTGATGGCTTCGTTGTAGATCAAAAGAACTCACCGGAGTTAGGAATGAGTACACAGAGGTGAAAGGCTCGTCCCAGGGTTTTCTGCGTGTGATATAAGCTTTGACAGGGTTCCATACGCTTGGGTGGTAAACACAGGCTCTGACAGGTGGTCAACATGTAAATATCTCTATGAACAAAAGTCTAAATTAGGTGTTGGCTTAACCTGGAACAAGCCCAGAAAGAACTTAGGATAAGATTATATTGCAAACTATTTTATATTGCAAACTTTGGCCAATACAACTCATTCTTTAAAAAGCTTAAATATTTCTAAAAAAACTATATACTTATCTTCCAAAAACCTTTGAATAATAGACTTCTTCAGAAAAGTATACAAAGAATACAACACCAAATAATAGACTTCTTCAGAAAAATATAAAAAGAATACAACAATTTTAATAAATAAGTACAATTATATGTTTAATCATTCACAAACAAAATTCAGCGAGAATAAGTGACAACTTGAAAATTCATTTCATCTCCAAAATCTTAAATAGCGGGACTGTTTTATAGAGATATTATTATCCTATCTAGGCATATATTATTATTCCATGTAAGCATATATTATTAAGATTGTCTCAATATTTTTGCATCGGGCAATGTGAAGGCTGTAATAAGACTTCAATTGTTTGCTGAACCAAAATATTTGGGTAAAATTTTGTTGAATAAAATTGGAAGCATCAAACTTAGGTTAAAATGTGAAAACACCTAAAAAAACCGGTCAAAATATCAAGTAATGGTAGGTCAATGATCCATCGATCGCTATTAATCCCAGACAAAAACTAATAAAAGACCACCAATACATACCACTAAGACAACTAATGTCCACTAAGTCAAAGTTAATTCAAAATTAATAAACACACATCAATACATACCATTAGGACAAATAATGTCCACTAAATCAAAGTTAATGAACACACTCTTGATATTCTCCCTTAATATTTAATAGAGCACATAAATGCGAAAATTTAGCATAGATGATATTTGACCAAGTAAAAATAACACTTGAATATCCGAATTTGCACCTAGAAAAGGGTTCACACAATATTTTTCACCAGATGAACATACAATAAATGCTCCATAATGTTTAATTGGTATGGATTACAAAAGTGTAAAATACATCACAACAATGTCGAGATCAAGGATCCTACTTTATTTACCATAAGCTTTCTGGGCATTTCTCCTTATTAGTGGACTTGCATTGTTTTTTGTGTAGATTTTTTTAAGGGTCCTACTTTATTTAGGATAAGCTTTCTGGGCATTTCTCCTTATTAGTGGACTTGCATTGTTTTTTGTGTAGATTTTTTGAAACATTTTAACCTGAGAGACACTACCAAAGGATTGATGGTTCAAGTCTTGGCTTACTAATTTCGAGTCTAATATTCCTAATCCCTTGTTCAACATAGGTTCGAGGGGTTGATCCATACCATTAATACTTTCTTCGACTTGTATGATTTCCCCCACCTCCTCTAGGCATTTCTCCTTATTAGTGGACTCGCATTGTTTTTTGTGTAGATTTTTTTGAAACATTTTAACTTGAGAGACACTACCAAAGGATTGATGGTTCAAGTCTTGGCTTACTAATTTCGAGTCTGATATTCCTAATCCCTTATTCAACATAGGTTCGAGGGGTTGATCCATACCATTAATACTTTCTTCGATTTGTATGATTTCCCCCACTTCTTATGATTTCCCTCACCTTTTTTATAAGAAAAAAGATTTTAATATATATAATTTCTATTATTGAATTGAGGCTTCTGTGATCCATATCAATTATACGAAGAGTTTCGGCGAAAATTACATGAAAACAACTTTTGTCGATGTATTTCGAACCAACCAGTGTGATTCATCATCAGGACAAGTTGAGGAGTCAGATCGTGGCTGTACAATAAATAGGGAGAGTAGATCTTCAAACGGCTAGGTTTACCATAACAACTATATAACTGCTAGATTATATAATGTTAAAATTATTTCTAATAATAGAATAATATCATAACTAATTATAATATATTATATATTGGAATGTTATATTTATTAAATATTTCCATTAAGATATTAAAATATTTATTCCTTTTTATTCTCTTAATTTACTTTATCATATTGATGCGTGAAGGGGTTATTTATTTTTATTCTAATTATATATTAGAAAATTATAATATTAATTTTATTAAGTATTGAATTACATAATTCTATATAAAAAAAGAAAGAAGAATCATTTAATTCCAATTTAAATTAATTCAATGAAAAAAAAAGAGGAAAGAAAGAAGGGGTTTTGTAAATCAGAAAGTCATTCTATTTTTAATTGATAAACTTAATCATTTAAATTACTAGGGAATAAATTGTTATTTGGGTTAAAATTAATTTCAATTTTTAATTTATTTAAATTTTGTTCATATGGTCAAGGAAAAAGCTTAATAACAAATAATATCAAGAAAACTAAGAAAATGAAAAAGAAATAAAAATGGAATGAGCGACATATTTTAAAAACTAGAGGGACCAGAACAGGACAAGAAGAGAAAATTAAACAAAGGAGAAACCTAGGAGAGGATGGAAAGGGCGACACAAGGAAAAAACAGAAACCTCAAAAACAAAAAAGGGCGGGGGGGGGTCGGAGGGGGAAAAAAGGAAGGACTAAGAAGAAAGGGTAGGGATCCAACAACTACTGATCTTCCAGCTGTCATTTCTATTGAGATTATTAGGCATTTTTTCAATATTGATCACCTCCCTGAATTTACGGTGATGAAATTACGCCACCTTGGTAATAACATTGGCTTCCTTAATACAGACTTGATGCTTGGTCTTTTCCACATGCTTCGCTAACGCTGAAGACTTGGTTTTCCCATGTCTTAGGTCAGCTGCATGTTCGCTGATCCTTTGATGGATAGAGCGCCTTGTTTCCTCGATATAGGGGATCCCACAAAAACAAGGGATTAAGTAGACGCCCTTCATGTCCTTAGGGTCAATGGGATCTTTCACCGATCAGAGCGATTTACGAATGGTATTGAGGGGCCTAAAGGTAGAGGGAATATTATACTTCTTAAGGATCCGAGCAATCTTGTCCGTGGTTCCCTGGACATAGGGAAGATGGACACCTAACAGGTGTTCTTTAGGTACTTTTTCAACTACAGAATTAATTTGAAAAAAGGCCTAATAATCTCAATAGAGATGACGGTTGGAAGATCAACAATTGCTGGATCCCTGCCCTTTCTTCTTAGTCCTTCCTTTTTTTCCCCCTTCCCTGCCCCCCTTTTTTTTGTTTTCGAGGTTTCCGTTTTTTCCTTGTGCCGCCCTTTCCATCCTCCCCTAGGTTTCTCCTTTGTTTAGTTTTCTCTTATTGTCTTGTTCTGGTCCCTCTAGTTTTTAAAATCTGTCGCTCTTTCCATTTTTATTTCTTTTTTCATTTCTTAGTTTTCTTGATATTATTTGTTATTAAGCTTTTTCTTTGACCATATGAACAAAATTTAAATAAATTAAAAATTGAAATTAATTTTAACCCATACTAAATAACAATTTATTCCCTAGTAATTTAAATGATTAAGTTTATCAATTAAGAATAGAATGACTTTCTGATTTACAAAACCCCTTCTTTCTTTCCTTTTTTTTTTTCATTGAATTAATTTAAATTAGAATTAAGTGATTCCTTATGAAATTAATATTATAACATAAAAGAAAACACAACTATTTTTGAATAATATTTAAATGATACTAATATTATAAACTAATAATATAAATAGAACTTTCAACATATATATATATATATATATAATATATATAATATTAATATGTAATTCAATACAAATAAATTAATATTATAATTTTCTAATATATAATTAGAATAAAATTAAATAACCCCTTCACGCATCTATATGATAAAGTAATTAAGAATTAAAAAGGAATTAAATATTTTAATAAAGTAAATTAAGAATTAAAAGGAATTAAATATTTTATATATCTTAATGGAAATGTTTTAATAAATATAACATTCCAATATATAATATATTATAATTAGTTATGATATTATTCTATTATTAGAAATAATTTTAACATTATATAATCCAGCTGTTATATAGCTGTTGTGGTAAACCTAGCCGTTTGAAGATCTGCTCTGCTCCCCTATTTATTGTACAGCCATGATCTGACTCCTCAACTTGTCCTGCGATGAACCACACTGGTTGGTTCGAAACGCGTCGACAAAGATTGTCTTCATGTGATTATCGCCGAAACTTTTTGTATATTTTTTTATGTTTTTCGAATATTCTTGAGAGCCACTAGTACAAAACAAAGATAAAGAAAAAGCACTGAGAGGACTAATATCATTTTTCATTCCACCATGAATATTAATCCATTTACATCCCTAGATTGAGATCCTCAATTTATCCAACGAGACTATCATTTGTCATTCAACCATAAAGATTAACCCATTTACATCCCTAGATTAAGATCCTCAGTTTGTCCAATAAGACTCCATCACTAGATTTTAGAAGGTTACAAGCAATGAGAACTACTATATATTTAAAACCTCCAACTAAGTTCCATTGATAAGCCAATGATTTAAATTCTCGTTTATAACTTTGTTGGAGTGTTTTAGGTGTAAATATCATAGTTCTGGTTGATCTTACTTCTCAATGCACGTGTGAAAACTTATTTTCTTCTGAATCTTTGAGCCATAATCATAGAGGATCCTCCATGAACAAGGTATGAGTGACAAATTGTTTATAAGTCAATGATTTTGATCCCTCTTGGGTTGAAATTTGAAAATAAATTCACCAATGAAAAATGATTTTTTTGTAATTAATGAAACATATTAAACAATTTAACTAACTTTCATGATAGTCGTGTGGAATTTTAATCGTATTTGATGACCAAACTATCTCGTGATGGGAAATTTGGTTATCAAATTCCATCCTTGGATCTCTTGGGGTAAGTTTATTGTTTATCACTCTTCTTGATGGCTAAGGAAGGTTTCAAGTGTTGTTTGAATATGAACTACAATGAATAAGGCTAGCAGAAATAAAAGTCATAACACCTTTGTAGAAATAACATTTTACTGGGGTCAGTAAGGGCTTTATCTAAGAAAATAATTGCACACAGTGGTTCATTGGAACTGATCTTTAGCACTTATTGTTATTATTATTTTTTATATAGTACTATGGAGAGAAAAATGTGGCTAATTTTGACTGAGGCAGTGCTCACATTTATTATTATCACATCTTCATTTTACCAATATACGATTATGGATCACCTCTTGCATCATTCATGTTTAACAAAGTTACTAATTTAACGAGAACAATACCAAGTTCTCATTTTTTAAGAGGTTGCAAAAAATCATGATTTTCATGATGATTTTGAAAAGTGTTGATGTGGCATAAACCATTTTTTTTTGGAGCATATTTTTGACACTTTAAATTTTCTTATATATTAAATATGTTTTTTTTAAATATTAATTACTTTCATGTTGATTTCAAAAAGCGTTGATGCAACAACAACCCCTTTTTTTGGAGCTTATTTTTGACTCTTTAAATTTTCTAATGTACGGAATATGAATAATTTTTTTAAAATGTTAGTGATCTTCATGCTGATTTTGAAAAGCGTTTATGCAATATCAACCTCTTTTTTTGTGGGGGTGGGAGGCATATTTTTGACACTTTACATTTCCTTATGTCTTAAGTATGCACATTTTCTTTTAAATGTTGGTTAATTAACTATTTTTAAAGTTGTTTTCTTCTTCTTTTTTTCCTTTTTGAGATGTTTTTTTTTTAAGAGTTTTTCAAGTTTGTATTTTTTTCTTTACAATAGTTTTTTGTAATGAAATTTTCAATTTTTATGCAAATTTAGAAAAAAATAATAATAAAATCAATATTTTCAAGTTAGGATTTTTTTTGTATATTTATGTATTTGTTTTTTTGTAGATCAAAATTTTCTATTAATTTTTCAAAATGATACATTGGATGCACATGATGACCCTTTCTCTCCCCACTTCGACCAAATTTGTTGGCCAGGAGAGCAATGCAAAAACTAAGGATAAACTGCCAAGATTTACATAGTTGCCAAAAACAAAAAGACTAGATAGCCCAAAAATCAGAAAGAATGAGTAGACAACCAACAATCATCATGAAGGTTGAGGTAAATTCGGTGCATGTCTAGCACTAGAAGCAACAAGAAGATTGGGATCCCGATGGGCATGAAATTCCACATGTGCTAGGTGCTCCTCCAACTCATCTAAGCGGTCGTTGGTGTGCCTCTAATTCCTTCACTGATAAGCCAATCGATCAAGCATATCCCACGGATATTTTTGCAAGTAATTCATAAAGGTTATTAATTTGCTACAGTCATCATACCGTTGTTATCTCATATCCTCCAAAACCACCATTATATTTCACATATGTAGGTCCAAGGATTCCAAAGATGGTGGCTGGTCCACACGGTTTGGTGACAGGAGCTGGTCATGCTCTAATTCGCCTCCCAACTCAGCTCTCACAACCCCATTAACATCTACCACTCCCGCCTGACCATCCCTCCCCCCTGGCTAGCCATGAGGCCTCATCCCCTTATGGGCCTGACTCCACTGTCTCAACATTTCAACTAGTGCAACAAACCACCAGAAGGGGAGTCCCACTAATGTTTGAACTCTGGGCCCTTGAATTTAGACGCTGAGAGAGAGGAATGAAAATTCCTTCCCCCACGAAATCCTCAACCACCCTTGCAAACTATTAACACTTTTCCCACCCTTCAATGGAAACGTTGCCGCAACCAACCTAAGATGGTCTCACCCAAAGTAGACCTCTGCAATTAAAAAAACACTAGAATCCCTCTTCCCAGTGTTAAATTGTAGCAAGAAAAGACTTCATTTGATTTGTGCCTTAGTCAAATGAAGAAATTCGAATTTCCACTTCAGCAGGATGAGTTGTCAGGAAATTAGCAGGAGTGACATGGCCAAATCACCTAGTTAAGTCAATCAATTCGAGTTTGTGGGTTAGAAGTAGAGTTGTGTGGAAGTTGGTGGCTAAGATTTAGATATCTAGAGGTTCTATCCTTGATGAAAGTCAATTATCTGAGCTCCAATCTAGAATAGAGTTAGTATAAGTTTAGTTGAGTAGTGTAACTATTGTAAATGATGAGGGTCATCAATACGTAAATCATATGGGCCTTAATTCCACTCTCTAGCTTATTAAAATCAAATTTTCTCATATATATATATATAATATTTTTCTTAGTGAGAAGGGTAAATATCAGATGTTATGTCATGTGGCCTAATGCACATTAATTGTAGGATTTGGAGTAGTTTTGGGCTAATTTAAGTGCAGGAACTTGAAGTAGACAAGAAAGAGAGGTTTTATGAGATTTTGTCCCTCCTTTATTCCTCAACCACTCGAAGATTCCTCCACCAGATCTCATCAGCTCGGAGTTACAAGCAGCCAAGCCCATCGAGTTCATTGGCAGCCAAGCTTGTGATATTGAAGACAAGTCAATCTCGAGTTTGGGAGTCAAGCCTCCATAATTTTTAGGAAGATGTTGGTAGCTTCAGTTGTATAAATAAGAAGGCCTAGGGCCTCATTAGGATTCGACTTTTTATTGTAGCTAAGAGGTAGTTTCGAGCTGAGATATTGTGACTGTTATTCTCATGTTATTTTTGACATTTTGATGATAATGAAAAGGGTTTCTTTGATCTAGCACTAAGCTGACTCAAAAGGATGAAGCTCTTGGGTTAGGGTCCAGCCCTAGCAGCATAGGTTCCTCTTTTTGTACATGTATTCTTAGATTAGAATAATAGATTAGTTGCTGAAGTTATCTCTGCTTTGTTTGATTTAGAAGTCTTTGAATGATTGGTTAGTTTTGCTTCTATTAGTTGGAGAAGCAGATTAGTGTTACAGTAGTGAAAGAAAATACTTCAGAAAATCTTGTGACAATGGTGTCTTCCTCATGTCCCTCATGGGATCATGGTTCGAGGGCCCCACTCTCACAACCCCAAAACCAGATTTATCTTTTGATCATTGCATAGCTTAGGATTCTTATTTAGTAGATCATTGTTTATGATTCCTTAGAAGCACCTGCAATTGTCATTTTGGTTTCCTGAGTTTTTTGTATATTAGAAAGCATTCCATTCCATAGATTTAAGCCATTAGCCATCAATAAATCCGTTTCTCAAATTCAACTCATCTTTTCCACATTTACATACAATTATGCATGAATGAAGAAGAGAATATGTGTTGTTGCAGGAGTTTATGATCTGCAGGGAGGAACTCATTCCACCAGCCTCATCTAAGTCTTCTCCACCTCTCACCCAATCCTACCAACCACTTATTCAGATTTATGTTTTGTAGCCACCATGGACAACCACCTTGAGAAAATCCAATCACCCTAGATAATTGGGTTGATCCTTGGGGAGTCTGCACCTTCCCCATACCTTATTCATCCATCATACATCCTCCTAACACTTTCTTTCACCTTCCCTACCTTCCTACAACTTTTAGCTAGGTTTCTTGTAGTAAATCAGGACATCCTGTAGTAGCTACATGAATCTTATAGTAACTACAGGAAATCTTGTAGTAACTACATGAAACCCTATAGTAACCTTTTTTAGACTGTTTTGGGCAGAAATGATGATCAAAGCCTAGGGTAGGCCTTCAACTAGACTTACATAACCCTTAATTTCATTTCGGACCAGGTTTCCCATACCTTCCTCCTCTGTAAAAGATCAGATTATTAGCTTAGCATTTACATTTCTAAATTGAAAACCAAAAGACTATTTTTTGCATTATTTAGCTAGTGCATGAATACATCGGTCATAGCAATGTTAGGATAATTTCCATGCATACTTAGTCCAGATAGGTAGATTATATAATGCAAGGTTAAAATTAGGTCTTTTTTGTGAATAAAGTTTATTAATTCTTAGCTAGGTAATTTCATGTCATTTCAAAGCACTTTCTATTCAACACTTTCATTTCCTTAAAATAGGCAAGCATTTACTTTTTTCATTAAGGATAACTTTACATTCATTGTCAGTAGTCAACCTCCTTATAGTCAATAGAAGACTGGTTTGAGAAACCCCAGTGGTCTATCACCCCAGTTGAGAAGTGACAAGAGTAGATTGTTTCACCTATTGTGCATATAACAATGTCACCTCCAAGTTTGTACGAACCCCAGGTTGATAAAGTAAAGTTGGTTGCCCTAGGAGTTGCAACATCCTTGTTGCAATACTGGGGCTCATCAATTTTTGGCGTTGTTGCCGGGGAGGTGTCTAGGTAGATGTAATTTCTGCTTTCCTTTCTATTTCACATTCAATAAATAGATGTAATTCCTGATTTCCTTTTGTTTTGCATTCAATATATAGTTGCAATATTTTCTTTCTTTCCATTATGTAAGTAGTTATGAAGAAAGCCTTAAAAAAAAAATATTTTCTTTCATGCCTCGTAGGAGTAGAGACAACTTAGGAATTTTTTTCCAAATACCCCCACACCATCAAACAACCAACCTTCCCTCTTATTAGATGGCTGTGAGCTAGAGGACCCATTAGGTGAACAACCTAAGATCTTTGAAGAGCCTATTTGGGAAGAAGAAGAAGAACCCATTCAACAAACCTACACCATGGCTGAAAATAGAAATGGGATTGGAAACAGAAATGGAGTTGAGAAAAAAATTGAGGGTGCTTTTCCCATTAGAAAAAATAATGGAGATGCTAGGATGAAAAGCATAAGCCCCTCTGCCCTTCCTCACTTCCATGGCTTAACCTCAGAGGACCCTTATACCTTTTTGTTTGAGTTTTTTTTTATTTGCAGAACTTATGATTATACCTCTGACGACCAGAAGTTGAAATTATTCCCATCCACCCTCAAGGATGTAGCCTTGTGATGGTTCATGTGTTTAACCGGGGACAAAATCACTACCTGGGCTCAAATGCAACAAACCTTCAACAACAAGTAAAAGGATGATTGTAGTTCCAAAGACACCAAAGAGGAAATCTTGAGAATGACCTTGGGACATGATGAATCTTTGGAAGATTATGAGGAAAGGTTCCAACTCAGCTATAAAAAGGCCAGATGCACCCTCGATCCTGAAGGATCATAGAATATCTCGTATAAACCCTAAACATGATGTTGAGAGGGGACATCTACTAGTTATCTTATGATGATATCAAGATAGTTTTCAAAAATCATTCTAGGTTAACCAGAAAGAAGGGTAGGGCTAGTCAAGCTTTGGCCAGTTCATCCTCCTCTAACACATCCATCAAAAGTGAAATTGGGAACATGTTGGAAGACTTTAAGAGTGAAACACTGCATGCCCTTTCTCTGCAAATGGACACCATGCATATCAAGAGGAAGCATGAGGAATTAGAAAGACCCTTAGCTATATTTTTCCCTAGATGCACTATAAGGTACCCTAGAAATTAATTTCCATTGAATCTTATAGAGATCTGATCGGTCCGTGAGGAAAAATACTCCATATAAAAGTGCCCTTCTCTGCCTGAATTGAAAGATTTATATCAAGGAACTGAAGGTGTGAATGAACAACTCTGCTATATCAACCAAAGGAGGCCTCAAAGACCTTGACCATACCAACATGGCATGCAAGGGGTATGCTATTCATATTATAACCCCAACCAGAATGCATCCATTCCCCCTTGGTGTCCTCTTGCTCATCCTTCATGGTCCACACCTTCTCCCTGTTCTTATGCACCTCAATACCATTCCCAACCTGCCAATCAATCATTTCAGACATATGCTCACTCACAACCTTAGTGGAATACAACATCACAGGGGCAGAGCCCCCCATACAACCAATATCCAACCTTACTGCCTCCACCTCCATCTCAACCATAACTCCTTCACCCTGCTCCACCTAAGAAATCTTAGATGCCTACTCAGCCAAATCCGAACCCGAATAACAAGCATGCACAACAAGTCTATAATGGAGAGACATCCTACCGTGCCTATGCTGTGGAAATTCAAGAAATCAACCTCAGGTTTGGAAGCACATTACCAACCTCCATCTCCACTTGAGGAGCTTGAAGAGGAAAATTAAGAGAGTGTTACCCAAGCCAATCCACCTCCTTTTCCTAAGAGATTGATCAATCCTAACCAACACACCCCAAAAGAGACTGAACTTCTGGGTGAATTGAAAAATTTGTGTGTTAAAATACCACTCCTCCAAGCTATCAAGGATGTCCCCATATACAACAAGTTAATCAAGGAGAAATGCTTCAAACATCCTGGGAGGAGAAAGAAAGACACCCCCACTATTAATGCCATTGGATAACTGTCTGACTTAATGCTGGGGAGAGTGATTTTCCCGAAGTATCTAGACCCTTGAAGTCCTATGGACGTTGATGGTATCGGTGTCCCCCATACCTTTATTGATCTTGGGCTTAACATCAATGTGATGACTAAGGAAACCATGCTTAAACTTAATCTCCAAGAATCATTAAGGAAGACCAAAACAGTCTTGCATCTTGCAAACAGATCCATAGTAGCTCCTGAGGGAGTTGTTGAGGATGTGATGGTCTCCATTGATTCCTGGGAATACCCTACTGACTTCTTAGTTCTCCAATCTAAGACCAAATTCAATGGTTATCCTCTCATCCTTGGAAGGCCTTGGATAGCCACTCCTGATGCTTACATAAGTTGCAGGGATGGGAATATGACCATTAAAAATGGGCATTTGTCCAAACAATTGGTCTTGTACCCTCATGCTCAACCATCTCTAGGGCATGACTTACCCTTATGGTTGGCAGAGGAGGAGGAAGATGAAGTCTACTATGCCACATCTTACCCAATCTGTACCCTAGATGCTACTATAGGAGTGGGACAACCTGATGAAGACGACTTGATTGATCAAATCCTCCAGAATCAACCCCCAACACCATGTCTCTTGATGAGTTAGTAAAGTAAGTTGAAGATAACTCTTGGATTGATTTGTGCCTAGTTGACTCAAGTTCTACTCATGTCAAGATGATAGAATTTGGTTTGGTTAAAACATTGAAAATCAATCCCTCTCTCTTTGAACATCAGGAAAATGAGTTATGTGATATGCTAAGAGAGCATATGGATGCCTTTGCCTGGATTTATAAGGAAATGAAGGGAGTACACCATTCGGTGTGTACGCACCACATTTACATCAAGGAAGAATGCAAGCTAGTTTGCCAACCTCAAAGGAGAATGAACCCAACCCCCAAAGACATAGTTAAAGAAGAACCACAAAAGTTGTTGGATGTAGGGTTCATTTACCCCATCTCACTAATTTACCCCATCTCACATAGTGAGTGGGTGTCTCCTCTAGTTTTGGTCCCAAAGAAGAATGGAAAATGGAGGATCTGTGTGGACTACAAAGAGTTAAACAAATCCACTAAAAATACCATTTCCCTCTACCTTTCATTGATCAAGTCTTGGATGGCCTTACAGGGAAGAAGTTTTTCTCTTTCCTAGATGAATTTAGTGGTTACAATCAGATCCAGATCAACCTAGAGGACCAAGATAAAACCACCTTCACTTGTCCTTGGGGTACCTTTGATTATAGGGTCTTTCCTTTTGGATTATGTAATGCCCCTGCCACTTTTTGGAGGGCAGTTATGGGCATCTTTTCAGAGCTAGTCCATGACTCTGTAGAAATCTATATGGATGATTTCACTCCCTTTGGGCGTGATTTCCTAGAGGCTCTCTCTAACTTGAGGAAGGTGTTAAATAAGTGCATTGAAATGAACCTATCCCTTAGTCCTGAGAAGTGTGAGTTCTTGATGAATGCAGGGATTGTTCTAGGTCACTCAATATCCGAGGAAGGACTAAAAGTGGACCCAAATAAAATTGCTATCATAAAGAGGGTCCCTACTCCTTAGAAGCAAAGGGATGTTAGAAGTTTCTTGGGCTTAGCTGGATAATATAGGAGATTCATAAAGGACTTCAAAAAAGTAGCCTCACCTTTGTTTGGACTATTGGCCCAGGACTTTGAATTTATCTTGTTAGAAAGACGCCAAAAGGCCCTATAAACCTTAAAGGACAAGTTGAATACTACACCCATACTCCGAGGCCCAAATTGGGCTCCTCATTTCCACATCCATGTTGATGCCTCTGACAAATCTATATCAACAACTCTAGGCCAGATAAATGACAAGTTTCCTTATGCAATTTATTTCATTAGCAAAAACATGTCTAAGTCTAAATTGAACTATACTGTGATTGAAAAAGAGCTCCTAGCTGTTGTCCATTCCCTGAATAAATTTAGACGCTACATCACTGGTTACCAGACCTTTGTACATACTGACCATTTTTCTATTAAATATTTCATGAACAAGCCTGATATGAATGCCATAATTATTAGATGGTTGCTTTTATTACAATAGTTTGATCTAACTATCATTGATAAGATTGGTAGAGAAAATGTAGTTACAAATTTTTTGTCTAGACTTGCTTTGCTTGCAGGTGAGGAAGGAATGGTTGGTGATGAACTGCCAGATGATCATATATTTGCTATTTTAGTTCTCTCTCCATGGTTTGCTGACATATACAACTACTTAGTGGTTGCGTAGTTCCCTCCAAATCAATCCTCCAAGGAAAAAAAAGAATTATAAGAAAGAGTGCCCCATTCACTTGGATTGGGGGCAATCTCTTCAAGCTAGGCCTATATCAAATTTTGAGGAGATGTTTCAGGGAGGGGGAAGTATTTGACATCCTTCTAGCCTGTCATAATAGGCCTTGTGGAGGTCACTTTGTAGTCAAGATGACAACCTTCAAGGTACTTCAAGTTGGCTACTACTGGCCCACTCTCCACCAAGATGCAAGAAGATACACCAGTCGATGTGGTTAGTTCCAAAGAATGGGGAAAACTACTCCCAGGGATGAAATGCCTTTGCAACCTCAAGTAACTCTTGAGCCATTTGACAAGTGGGGCATGGATTTCATTGGCCCCATTGATCCACCATCAAGGAAGAAAAAGTACATAATTGTATGCACTGATTATTTGACAAAGTGGGCTGAAACCAAGGCTGTCAAGGTAGAAACATAAGATAAAGTGGATGAGTACTTATGGAAGAATGTATTTTACAAGTTTGGGTACCCTAGAGAACTAGTCACTGATCAAGGAGCTCAATTCACATCACACCTTATTGAAAAATTGTTGAGGAAGCATAAAATCAAACACAGAAATTCAACTGTGTATCATCCTCAGGCCAATGGACAAGTAGAGGTTACTAATAGAGAATTGGAAGGCATTATCTGTTATGAAACTAGCTCAAGAAAAGATAGAAAAGATAGATCAACGCCTTAAAATTCAGCCTCTTTGAGGGGACAACCTCCTTTACATTACATAAATGAACAATTCTTGGATGATTCAAATGAAAAAACCTCCTTTCTACATATAGGAGTC